>CM033722.1:11869906-12114352 GCA_019671005.1 Hibiscus mutabilis
CGAACATTAACGCTTTTATAGCTCTTAATACATACTCCATATCAAAAATCCGTGTATCACGAAAATTCCACTCTTATATTCATTTACGGGACCAAATACATAACTTTTTAAAATTACAATTTAGTCCCTGGACTTTTTAAATTTTACACTTTGGCACCAAACTTTTCAAATTTTACATTTTGGTCACTAACCAAAAAGTTTGAGGTATTACACACCTTGACACTTTATAAGTTGCAAATATGTACTTAGCCTCACTAAGCTTCAACTTTGATCTATGTCATTTCCTCGATTGTTAGTTCGATCTCGATTTTGATCACGATCTATAAGTGTATTAACATGCCACAAATACATTTCAAATTATATGTTAGTATCATACTAACACATAAATACAATAGGAATAATTTTCCTACAATTATTCATATAATTGTTCAATCTTAGTTCCATGACATAAGTCATTATACCTTTAATACCTTGAATTTTCTTCAACTTTTAATCAAAGAATGATCAAAACTTCATTCTAATAACAATTTAAGCATAATTCTTCCATGAAAACAATTTTTCAATTTAGTCCCTAATTTTCCCCAAAATGCCAAATTGGTCCCCAATCTTTCCAAGATTTCCGAATTGGTCCTTATGTTTTTACAAACTGCTAAAATGATCCAAATGACATTTTAAAGCTTGTAAAATCGTAATTTCATCATATCCAATCTTATGGAAATTTTTCCATAATTTCTTCTAATTTCTCTTCTTTGACCGAAATGGTCCTTCACTTTCCAATATTTCCATTTTGGTCCTAAATTATCAAATCAAGCTAATTTGATCATAACCTCATCATTTCTATTGCTAGAATAATTTTCACAATAATTTCCCCTTTATTTCCAATTCTAACCGAATTGGTCATTTATTCTTCCTAAGGGAAATTTTCATTCTAACATCAAATTAAAGCTTCTAATTTCCCAAATCATTTATTTCCATCCTTTATTCAATTCCCTAACCAAATTCCTAATTTCTAGGGTTAGGGTTTATAACCTTGAACATAGAATTAAACTAAATTCAAGATTGTTTTCATGTTTACAACACTTGAGTTACTTAAATCAAGCCTTAATTCTACATGGTTCATGAAATTCCAATTTCTCTCTCTTCAAGAACATGAACTATTCTTCATACCACCATGCAAAATTACTATCAAAAGAAAGAGCATGAAGCATAGATCATTTTCTTCTAAAACAACATACCTTGATTCTAACTTTGGAGCTTTCAATTTGCCAAAGAAAATTTCTCCCCTTTTGTTCTCTTGCTTTTCGAAAATTTCCAAGAAAGATGAACTAATTTTGTTCATCTTTTTCCTTTTTAATCCACATGTGATAATTAAATGAATTTTAAATTCATTTAATTAATGAAATTATCAATTTAGCCTTCAAATCCAATGACTAAATTTAATCTTATCGTAAACCAAGGGCTAAGATTAAATCCATGTGTTTTTCATCTTCTAAAAATGCCCTCAACATTTCAAAATATTTCAAAATTGCCATCCTTGCCAAATGATCAATTTGCCCTCAACTATTCACAATTTCATCTAATTTGCCATCTTGTAATAATTCAACTAATTCTAGTTAAATTCCAACTAGACATATTAAAATATTCATAAAATAATATTTTATGAATTTTTCATAACCTTTGGAACTATCTTTAAAATTCCAATTTGATATGATGTATCGATAATTACCGAGAATTTTTATCGGATACAATTTCTCTTAGAAATCTTATACCAATATTTCATTATGAATATTATTAACTCACGTTGAATCCTTTTTATCAGTCAGAATACTAACATGGAACCTTTCCAGTAGGTCACCCATCCTTGTGCTACTATGATCTAAGCACACTTAACAATTTTTATTTTGATCCAAATATCCGAAAATTTTCTCGAACTTTACCACTTTATAGCTCTTAATACAAACTCCGTATCAAAAATTCGAGTAACACGAAAATATCATTCTTGGGGGTGAACTATTCATTTACGGGACTAAAATACATAACTTTTGGAAATTAGAATTTAGTCCATACACTTTTCCAAAGTTTATACTTTGACCACCAAACTTTCAAAATTTTTCATTTTGGTCACTAACCAAAAATTTGGGATATTACAATTAAACGTCACATAAATGTCTAAGTCACAGAAGGTCGTTTCTCAGCGAGTATCGAACGTTTGCATATACTGTCTTGGATGTTATCATATGAAATCTAAAATATAACATGCTTGCCTACCGATTTCAGTTGAAGTTTTGCTTTAATAGTATCCAAACCAGAAGACAAAGGTTCTTAAATAAACTCAAATTGTGGTTCCCGCCCGAAATTGTATTTTCAGTTATATTACGTTCATTATTGATGTAATCAATAAATTATAGTGCATAAAGTGTCCTATCAGTACAACACCGTGTATTGCACGTTTGCTAACAAAGTTTCAAAATTTTCATGGTAAACTTAAATTATTACATTTTTTCTAAATATTTCTGTTTCACTTACGCGTCATAAGATTCAAAACCCTTTTCCACAGTTTCAAACCTATTTAAAATTTTTGGAGACCGCCCAAACTGTCTTCTAAATTCTAATAATTAAACCGTGTTATTTAATGTTACCCAATAATATCGTCCTTTCACGTTCAGTATTGCATCTATTATAAATATGAGTCCTTTGGGTCCTTAGTCTCATAACCTAATGAAACGAGTGTTGTATTCTTTCCTTTTTAGTTTCCTTCTTTACACCATTTTAAGTGTGGTTTATGTTGTTTTAATGGTGGAGGTGGCTACTGTGCATAGACTTTATTTTATAGAACTTGGAGGAGAGGTGTTAGTTTTTAGTTTTTTTTTTCATGTCGACAAACAATGGTATTTGAAAGGCTATTAGCCATTATTGGGGATAAACACCAAAAGACAAACTATTTGGCAAACATTGCTCTCAACATTTTTCTAATTTCCATTATTTGTTAGTTTTCAGAATTACATCGGGAGGAGGAGGCGAATGCAGAGCGATTTATCGAAGTTGTAGATTTATGTTGGAATTAGGCCATTTTCTCTATATAAGTTATCAAAGTTTTTCTACAATGAAGGCAGTCGATGATGAAGTATGCAACAATGATATCTTCTATGCGTTCTTGAATATTTTTTTTTTGCAAAAATACTAATGAAGAGTTAGGGATATATCTTAATTTTGCAATTTAATTTGATTTCTTAGTGGCGAAAGTGAATAAAGTTATATTATTAAAAGGAATTTGAAATGATTTTCACTTTCTTATGATTTATATTTCCTTCAATTTCGTGAAATTATTAATTTAATATTCCTAATCAATACGTGCTAATGTTTACTTATTAAATAAAAATATTTTTACCTTAGCTGAGGGAACCCAATTCAGCTTACTTTATATATTTTATAAACAAAGTATTTATATTTAAAACTCATAGTTACAAATTTAAGAACACAACGTTTTATCAAAGTAAAAAAAAACACACATAATCATATTACATAATCGTCAACTAAAAAAATAGTGTCTTCCTTGTCTTCTATGTTTTCTAGCAAAAATATTGAAAAAAGAATAATTATGATGAAAATGATTTGTTTGATTTTTTAATTTAAGTTGATTGGTAAATTTCTAAAATGTTGTTACTGGTGTGTTTTGTTACATTGTTTGATTTATTTCGTAGGAATGTAAGATTACATGTTTGGTTGACGGCATATAAGCTTAGTTTGAGGTAAATTTGACTATATTGCCCTTCCAATATATATTCATTTTAACAAGTTAAACTTAAATATTAATTTAAAATTATTGATTGTACACTTACCATATTTGGAATAAACTTTTTTCTATCATTTTTAAGCAAAATTTAAATAATTAAATGAATAATAACTTATGTTCTATATATGATATTAGGCCAATTGTGTACATGATTTGTATGATTCTTGACTTGTTTTCCTAACGATTTAAGTTTATGTTGCTCTTTACAAGTCGCGAACCCCACATTCAGAAGTTCGAAACTATTTACATAATTTTTTGTTCCCCGGACGTAAAGTCTTTTTAGTTCTATAATTAATAGATGTCATTTGACAGCAATATAAGGTTTCGGTATGGTGGGTTTTACACTGAAAATATTAACAAAAATTGTGACATTCAAGGCAGCACATGTTGAGTTTCAGTTTTGGAACTTTACCACAAGTTTCATTTCTTTATATTAAAAACTTAACATTGTCTGAGATGTAGGCAATACATAAACAATACAAATTAATCTTTTTTTGTCAAGATGTGCCAAATGCATTTCAACCCAAAATATCTTCCTCGCATACCTTGCAAAGCACTGGGTATTGTTCCTGTAAATTAAAGCAACACCCTCACAATTCGATTGAGGGTCGTCTGGGTTGGAACATGCAGCAAGCCTAGTATACGCGCAAGACTATCTACAACTTTGATAGCAGGGCTCCACTGTTCATGGAGGATGTCCAGCCTAATGCAACCATCTTCAGTAAAGTTAGGATGGAATAAGTCTCCATCAAATTGAAAAGTAAACTACATAAACAGATAACCATTATCTTTGAAATGCTACAACGTAAAAGAAAATAAACAATATAAAACAACAATCTTAGGAGGTTTATTATATTATCTTAGGAGGTTTCATTGGGTAATTAGGTGGGAAGAAAATTCTAACTTCTAATTCATGCCCTTCGTAAGGGCTGCCATCAGGTGCAACCATTTGAAGTCGATAATGAAACAGACAGTCATCGACATCTGCCATTACTACACAAAATTAAAAATTGTCTAAAAAACAAAAAAAATCCCTAAATGACAACGTAACAGAGCAATGTTTACCATAAAAAGATAAGGGGCTACTACCGCTCTAATGCAACAAGACGGAACTCCCTTCGAATCTATGCGAGAGTCTCCACGTTGATCTGACAAAGTAGATGAAGAAATAAGACAAATATGTTAATGAATATTTATAACACAAGTGGTGGTATTTATAGGGAAGAACGTGCCGCTTCATCTATATTATGGGTTTATAATGTCGTGTTTGTTCATATGTTATTGATCACGAAAATTATTATTATGGTCCTGCCTGAGTACGTCATCCCTATTCACATCCACTAAAAATAACCAAGATTTTTAGTATTTAATCTTATACGTCACATTTAGGACTAGAAGAACGTGGCTTTTTTGTAATACGACATGTACCGAACTTTTGCATTTTAAGTTTCGAACTAATTATGCGAAACCCAAAATATAACGTGTTTGCCTCACGATTGCAGTTTAAGTTGTGCTTTACAAGTATCAAAACTTTCGTTCACAGTTTCGAAACTAAACTCAATTTGTGGTTCCGGCCTGAAAATGTATTTTTAGTTATAATATTAAAGAACATGGCTTCTCAGTAATACACCGCGTACCAAATGTTTGTATATAAAATTGTTCTTTAGAAGTAGAAAAACTGCAATACACAGTTTCGAGAGTAACTTGTATTTCTACTTCCCGTTTGAATCTGTCATGACTTGCTTCAGGAATTGTTTTAGAAGGTTAAAGAAGACAAATGGTAGGTCCCTTAAAAGACTAATGCACTGTCGTTTTGGCTTTAAATGCCATTTAACTTGCAGAAATTGCCATTCCCATTTAATACGGCGAGTATCGAACGTTTGCAAATACAGTCTCAAACTAATCACGTGAAATCTCACATGTAACATGTTTTCCTAATTATTTCAGTTTAAGTTTTTCTATACAAGTTTGCAAACCTGCATCCATATTTGCGAACCTATTTTTCAATTTTTGCATTGTAAATGTTAAAATTATTATAATAATATTTTTTGGTTTGAACCAAGGTATCCACCACCGATAGCAGTGACTAATCCCCTTACCGCGGGTGTTCTCAAGAGGTAAATGGCTGGCCATGAAATGTTAAGTGTGCTAATTTTCGTAACAAGACTAGAGTTCATTTCCTTTCTCTATCTTCAAACCGATTTGGAATTTGGTCGGCCAAGTAATCAATCTTCTATAACTCCTCAAAATTGATGAAAGAGTTTGTATGAATTCTTTGGGATTTTTCTTCTAGTCAAAACCTTATCCTATACTTAACTTGCTCAGATAGGATACCCTTTTCTCTTTATTTTCGGGATCGCTCTAGACTGCCTATTTTTTGGGTTTTCACCCTAGAGGTCATTTCCATCTTCTATATCTTCAAATCGATGTATTCTGGTCAATTTTGATGCCTACATGCTCAGGCAGATCACTCTCTAGATTACTCTAGACTACCCATTTTTTGGGTTTTCACCCTAGAGGCCATTTCCATCTTCTATACCTTCAGACTGACTTGTTTTTTGGTTGGCATTAATGCTTGCTTTCTCGTTCAAAGGTGAATGGTCTTCCAAAGTTCCTCAAAAATTGAGATTTCCTGTAGTCTCCTTCTTATTTCTTCTATCTAAGCTTCATCCTTGTAATGTATTTTTTATTTTCTTTCTCTCTTTTTTTTATTTTTTTTATTTTTCTTTTCTTTTTTCTTCTCTTATATTCTTTTCTTTTCATTTCTATTTTTTCATACTCTTTTTTCTTTTTTTTACCTCTGGCTTTTTTTGGGCTTTCAGTCTCGAATTTCTTCTCTTTAATTGTATCTATATTAACCCTTGATGTTATTTATGCTTGGAAGCAGTCAATTATCCACGGTTCTCTTAAATTGTTGTTTATTGGCTGGTGACTTCTTCATGTGTTCTACTTAAAGCGCTCACTCTTTATTGCTTCAATTATCTGCCTTGCATTTGTTCTTTGCTTGGTTTGCTTGTTGATCCTAATACTGTCTTCGATTACTTCTCTTTGGTGATTCCATGGTCTTTGTAGCCAATATTTTTAGCCTCATTTCTTCTTGCTTGGCAGGTGGACGAGTATTATTTGTCATCTCGTTCATAGACTTAAGAAAATCTTCAGGGGATAGAAGTTTAGGGTCAACACTCGACTCATGGATCTTAAACGACAAGTACCTAAGAGGGGAATTTTCTTAAAATGGGAACTACCCATTATCTAAACACTCATTTTGTTCCTCTGTTGGCCTAAACGGACTAGTGGGTGCTTACATTTGCAATATCCCCTACAGTATTCAATTTTCCAAAATATAAATAGTTTAGAATTGACCTGCGAATCTAAATTGAAAGGCATGTTTATGACATTAACAAAATGGTACGTTAATGTATGATTTTTTATGAATATATGTATGCGTATGGGAGAACAAAAACTACCCCCATAACAATGAATAAAAAATGTAAATAATCAAAGAATGATAAAGCAAAAATATTTTCTAAATACGATTTTCAAAAGCGATTAGACATATATCTTTAAAACATCCCTAATGCTTTTGGGCCTAAGCTGTAGGCTTTTTCTATATACAGTTCAAAAGGAAAAAAAAAACAAAATATGGTGAATCAAACTGGCACTTTTTCAAAAAGATGAGACATTCAAGCATATGGATCACTTCATTTCAGCCTACTTGGATTGGTGCAGACTTGACCCAATTCTTTTGTCTCCTACTGTCGGATTAAATCTTCTGTCATGACTCTTTCATTGACTAGCCTCTTAATTTCTTCCAGCAACGGTCGACACTTCCTGGTGGGATGCCCCCATATGGAAATACAAGTGCCATTCAGGTCAAAACTATGAGCAAAAGGGTCAGGTATATTTTTCGTCGGTCTGGGAGTGAGAGACCTTCAACTAGATGAGGAAATATGTCTACGATAGATACCCCAAATATTTCCAAATCTGCACTCATTTGGGGAATTTTCCTTGATGACTCAGAAGGATCGACATTTCTTCTCATCTTGCGATTACGAGTATCTTGGAGGCGACACTCATTTATCTCTTTGTCTTCTTCTTGTTTTTCTTCTATTTCCCCATTAGTTCAATCCTTAGGCTTAGGCCCTAATTTTCTTCTTGGATTGCGTAGTCTATTATTTCTCCCACTACCATGAAGTCCTCAAATTTGCTTCTCGATTTCTCTAACATTATATCGAAGAAGGGAATAGGAAGTGTCGCGTGAAATAATGGAGTTATTTCTTCTTCGGCAATAGGAGGCTGAACTTGGGCCGCCAGACTTCGCCATCTCAAAGCATAATCTCTGAAGTTCTCGCCTAGTCTCATTTTCATGTTCTAAAGGAACAACCGACTTGGAGTTAAGTCTAAGGCATATTTTTATTGACTTAAAAAGGCGTTGGCTAGTTCACCACAGGACCGAATCTGATCTTTGCTCAATCGATTGTACCAAGCCGCAGCGGGTCCCACCAAACTGTCATGGAAGCAGTAGATCAACAACTTTTCATTATTAATGTAACCTTCCATCTTTCTGCAAAACATGGTCAGGTGGACTTTCGGACAACTTGTGCCATCATACTGCATAAATCTAAGAGCCTTGAAATCCGGAGGAATGACCAAGTCAGGGACTAGACAAAAATCTCTTGTATTGAAAGCATTTATTTTTTCCTTCTTCTTGAGCTCTCTCTTAACTCTATCCTCTAATTGGTCCAGTCTTTGTTCCATCCTTTTCCAACTGGTTCTCGGATACTGCCACTGAACTTGTAAATTTTATTATCATTTCATTAATGTATGAAATACATCATAAATGTCTAAAATGTAAAAACAAACAGTAAGTATGGACTATAAAAAAATAAGTGCAAAATGAAGTGAATGAATGCAAATGAAGTGTTGATTCATTAATAGTCTTTTAGGAGGATTTTTATAAAAGGAATGGAGTCTGTTGTACAAAAGATTGACAATATTCTACAGGCGTCTGTTAGTCATTCTTCTTGGAGCGAAACGCGTACTCCGTGCCCCACTTTTGTCTTTTCTCTATTTGCTTTATGCTCAAATTATTTTCCACCGTAGTATTATCAATTATAGAACATATTCTCATTTATATAGAAAACCCCCTAATATGGACTATTTTTAAATTAACGAAATGCAAACATGAATGCAATAAGGTATTAGTCGCAAAGTGATCATCGTAGAAAGACTTTTATTAAAAAAAAAGGCTTGTTACATCAGATTTCAGTTTTGTAAACTTTACAAATACTGATGAGCCTTAGCCCTTAACTTTTGGACTTCTTCTAGCAAACGAGCCATCTTCCCTTCATGATCCAATGAATGATTCATATTCTGACTTAATGGCATAGCTGCATCGGCCACATTTGCCACCTACTAAGCCACCCTGTGTGCTTGGGTTATGACACTCTTCATGTCTTTGTACCTCTCTTGGATTGCTCGTTCTACTTTTCGTAACTGAAGAGTTACATTTTCGACGTTTTTATAGCCGACTTGTTTGTAGGCTTCAGCGCGAATCTCACTTGTATGCAAAGAATTCCTAAGCTCTTGTATCTGTTTCTTGAGCATTGTGTTCTCTGTTTGTACTGTATGGAGTTCACTCTCACTCTGCTGCAGGTTTGATTTCAAAATCCCATTCATCTCTAACTACTTTCCAGCTTACTTTTGAAGACGTCGTGCTGGCTTTCGGCTTCTTTCAATTTTTGTGACAACAGTCAGGCTCTATTTTCACTAGTCTGGACTTTTTGCCTCTAGTGCCCCAAATCCTTCTTTAGTTGTAGGATGTCGTTGTTCCATTCTTCCAGAGTGGTGCCCAAACCAGCATTCTGGAACATACAGTGTAGCTTCTGGTGTTCATCTAATAGACTTTTTAGTTTCTCGCTTAATTCTCCTCTTTTCTGTCTAAGCCATTCAGATGAATGCCCCTCTTCTGGGATTCCCCCATCTTTGGCTTCTAAATTTAGCTCACTTTCATTCAACCCATGCCCCGAGTTTTGGCTCTTCTTCGACTTTTCCCCTCGAGTGATTGTCGGTTCATTGGAAAATATGCGTCTTCTATCTTCGAAAGTCAGTGCTCCCATAATGAGAATATCAGTAACTCGGTTCTTCAAAGCCCCACAATTCTCTGTAGTGTGCCCCAAACCTTCTAAGTGGTAACCGCACCTGGCTCAGCTATTGTAACCTTTCAGATAAGGTGGTTCTTTCGGCACCGGATGAACATGGGTGATAAGGTTCCTTTCAATAAGCATTGGAAGCAGCTCGGTATACCTCACAGGCTTCAAGATGTACTTCTCCACATTATCAGTTTCTTAGGTTTCTTCTAGACTTATCTCTATTTTCTGGGAGCTTGACTCGGATTCACTTCCTACTGATTGGTTGACGCGAATCACAAAAGGGTTTGACTTGTCGTATTTACCGATGTTACTTTGTCTGGGAGTAGGATTCTGATTATCGGTACCTTCATTCTGGTTCTTGACCGACTTTTCTTCTAGCTCTATGGACCCCTTGCCTGTAGCCATAGCTGTCATCATGCACATCATCTCAGAAATTTGTTTCTTCAGTTCTTGTACTTCGTCTCGCTCATCCCAGTACGAGTATCAGTTACCTTATCTTGATCAAACTTTTCGTATGATTCATCTTCTTGGCTCTTCTGAAAGTGCTTGGGATTGACTCGCTTTATCTGAATATGAGACCTCTTGTCCATTATGATTGCCTTCTATAGTGAAGTCACTTGTGAAGTAAATACCTTTATGATATGAAAATGCAATGCAAAAAAAGAAGAAAAAGTGCAAACACAAAAAGAAAATTGTGTCAATTTAATAAGAATAATCGAAATAAATTATTAATAAACATAAACAATTAAGACATTCATATCAAGCAATTAAAATATATACAAACGAGCAAATAAAATGCGAACAAAAGCTTAAACAGGTCATCCGCTAATCGGACAGAGTATCGGCATGACTCTAACATGTAGGCTCTATGTTTCACTATATGCGGTTGAATTCTAAAGCAAATGGTACTCGAACTGTCGCTTGGACATCGATTCGAGGGAATGCGACCCTTATACCATACGGAGGTGAAAACCTCACGAAATATAAAAACCGAATTCCTGAAGTGAATTACAACACTATACGGAGGTGAAAACCCCACGAAGCGAAGTAACCACTCCTCCTAAAGGTTCTAAGACTACTATATGATGTTGAAAACAAAACTTAGAAATTAAAAATTAAATTAAGCCAAATTTAAATTTCTCTGAATAATTACGATACGAATCTAATTAGGGCTTAACTCATTTTTTATTTTTGAAAACAAAATTTGTCCCCGGCAGAGTCGCCAAGCTGTAGCGACTATTTTTTTCTAGGCCTCGAAAGGCCGCAACGAAAAATTATAAAATTGTCGTGTTTGGGGAATTCTCGCTTTTGCTGAAAATATGTAAAAAGTGGGATTGTTAGAAAAACTCGTATTTTAGAATAATGAAGTCGCCACTAGTCACTTGGATTAGGTAGACCGGACACCAAAAATAAAACTAGAGATTTTAATTGGGTTCAAGAGTTGATTACGAACGGGGAAGGGTTAGCACCCCCTCTATGCCAAAAATTGGTACCAAATGGATTCGTATCCTATTTATAAAGAAAAATAAAAACTCGATTTAATTTAATAATTAATCCCAAAAACAAGTTTCGAATATTAATTTTTACCTCGATCCACGATACCAAAGGAGATGACATCCGGAGACCGGGATGACACTCCCACTAGAGTACCAGGATTAAAAGGCCCTAAACTATGTGTAGGAGAATATAAGTACGATAAATAAAAAATATGAGATATAAAATGTAAATGAATATTAAACAACTACAAATAAATAAATAAATAAATAAATAAATAAATATGAAACATTAATTCATGTACAAAAATAATACATACAACATATAATATGTAATATACATAAATAATACGATATGTAGCATATACGTATAACATACATTACATAAATATCATGATACATAATACATATAATGTAATACATAATATTAGTTAGTATAACATAATACATATATATATAACATATTTATTGATACATTTTCCTAAACATACATATACATATACAAAAAAAAAGCTAATGATCAAATAAAACAATACTAGCAACATATATTAAATATAATCTAACATAATAAATAAAAATGAGATAAAAAGGCATAAATATAAAACATAGAAAAAATCATAAATAAAATGTATCGAACAAATAATAAGCATTAGAACAAGAACATATTAAACATAAACAACATAATAATGAATCGAATATAAATAATCAAGCATAAAATATGTGTCTGGAATTAAATAAAAAAAGAGTGCAAAAATTGAAATATACATAAAGAAAAATGATTAAATTAAAATAAAAGAAAACACTGGATTTGGGGTTTAATTGAAAGAATATTAAAATTTTTAGGGACCTAAAAGGGAATTTACCCATGCGGCAGAGAAGATTTGAAAATGACAAAAGGGCGGAGGGAGTTTGAGGGTAATTTTCCCTTTAAAAATCTAATTTTATCAAAATTAGGGATAAAATTGAGATTTTTGAAAAACTAAGGACTAAAAGTGTAATTTACCCATGTGGAGACCCGTGTTGTGTAATTAGTCAGGGGCGGAGGGATTAAAATATAATTAAACCATTTTTTAACATTAAATGCCTATAAATTACACCCATAAGCCAAACTTTAAACCATTTACCATTTTTTAAACATATTATAATACCTCCCAAAACCCTCAGAAATTCGAAATCAAAATTACCCAACTTGGGTATGAACCCAGAAACCGGCCTGGTGCCGCTGCACTGGCCGCCGTCCCCTCTGCCGCCGGCTGCCGCTAGTTAGCGCCGGTGAGATAAAAAACCCAAAATAACCCTCTTTTCAATCTAACCTCAGATTTCAAGAAAAACACCCTTTTTTCTCATATCTAAAAAAGACCGAACCAAAACAAGTTTTAGACTTTCTCATAAAACAACGGTATCCCACTCCGATTCACCCATACAAGGGCTTCTCACTGGAGAAGGGAACGAACCGAACGTCAAAAGGGTAAACTCCTCTTTTACTTTCTTTTTTTATTTTGATATTATTTGGTTCGAATGAACATGCAAAGAAAAAAAAGAAGAAATACCTTTCTCGGAACTTTTGGCTTGTTTTTTATTTCATTTCATTCAAAATCTCTCTCTGAGTACATTAATTGCTGATTACATCCATATATATGCATATTTCGGATTTTTGCGTTGTTTACACAAACAAGTTATAATAAATGAAAATATTGTTTTTGATGTTGTAATCTGATTTTTCTGCGTTTTTGCACGTCTGGTTGGTGAGTGAGCCGGTGAAACGTACGATGAATATGGGCGGAGCAGCCACGTGGCGGAGTTGGTGGGTCTTTCGGCTAGATCCATTCTTAGCTGTTGTATCAGATCTGATCCAACAGCTAAGATTGCATGAAGATCGAACGGCCAAGATGCTATCTTGGAAGTGATGTGACGGTCTGGGATCGTGCCACGTGGTGCGAGGCAGACAGAAGGTCTCGCGCGTGCGTTGCACGCGCACGTGAGAGGCGAGGAATCCGAGCGTGCACTTCACACAGCCAGCTGGAGAGGCACCCTGGCTTGATCATGGCCGTTGGATCTGGATCTAATCCAACGGCTCCTGGATGGTTACGCACAAAATAAAGAGAATTAGGGTTTTTTGTATCGGATATGTATTAGGGTTTTTGGATATTAAAAGGGATTGGGCTGACAGATTGGGCCTTGTAATTTTTTTGTTTGTTTGGGTTTTGTAAATATAAATGGACATGGACATGGACATTTAGTATATATATATATATATATATATATATATATATATGGGTTTTTATATATATGATCTGCTTTAATATTTGTACTCAATAATAATACTAATAATAACTACTATTAATAATAATAATAATAATACCAAAATACTTATACATGAGCACATGGACATACATATCATAATATACATACATACATTATACATATAATACATGCAACATTAATAATTATACATTCACACACCTACATATATTCGTATATACACATGCAATCATGCATAAATACACATATACCAACATATAATACACATTTATTATATGGCATATATAACATAAATACGACCATATCACATACATATGACCACGCATATACGCGTATTTCAAACAACCATTAATATATATATATATGTATACTACTATACGCATATTACACTAATTAATAAATATTATTATAATATTTACAACAAAAATGAGTGATTACAACACGGAATTAATTCCCAATTAACTTTCCAAACTTTAAGAATGGTTATCCTTTAAGAGTCGAGGGGATTTTCGACTAACTTGTCCGATAACATGGTTATCTTATAACGGAACAGTACACTAGTCAAGCCCAAGTCCATAGGTGCTTGAAAAAGATGAAAATGATCTTTAAATAAATTTATCTTTTACCTTTTCTTCACTTGTGTTAGACATTCAATTTTTTTTTATCTAAATCTATGTTGCGCCTAACTCCACCTTGGGGTATTTTGAATTTGGAAGAAGAAGTACCAATTTCTGCTGTCTCTGTAGGAATACGACTCTAAACATCTTCTCTCTGAGGTGACGTCCACATAAAGTTATGGTCGACAACCCTATTAATTTTAGTCACGGTATAGGCCTTATCAAGCTTCATATTCCTTGACATCTTCTACAAAGAACCTTTCATTTCCTCCCGCATTTCTTTCACATGCTCATGAACAACTTCAATTTTGACTTCATAACCTACAATTTTGACTTCAAAATCGTTTATTTTCACTTGAAACTCGTTTATTTTGACATCAATATTGTTTATCTTCTCTTTCAAGCGTTGCTTAAACGAGGTCATGTCAGCCCGCACTTTTACGACATCTTTAGAAAAAATACTTAATTTCTCTCCTAACATCGTACCATCAACCCCTCTCATATTATCCAATCTATCCTCACCTATAATTTGCTTCTCAATTCCCTTATTCACAACCTCTTTTAGCCCATTCACATCAGACATTTTTGCGCATTCCGCAATATCATACTCTGCGCAACCAACCTTGCAAATTAAATAAATATTACAATTTTTACTTCCACAAATAAATGACTAATACAATGACACCTAACTTAATACCTTACGTCTCTTTGAAGCTTTCCTGCCTTTGGGTGTTTCGATGACTTCCTCAGATTTATTCACTACAGTTTCAGGTATTGCATGCTTCCAGGCAATCATCTTCAGGGTGAAAATATATAATTAATTAACCATGATCGCAATTAACATATATATGAATAATAATATACCAAATACCTTTGGTCTATTCAAAGCTCGATCGCTCTTCAAGTGGGCATAAACAAACGTCACCTCTAAATGCACCAGTGCAGAATGCGAGCCTCATCATCATTAGAAGTTGCAATGGCTATGCTATCAAATCCAGACCAATAATCGTACAGCCAAACCTGAATTCTATATCATTCACAACACAACATTAATATGACAACACTCAATTCCACAGATTTCCCATAACTAATGGTAATTTAACTTGCCTCTATGATTGCAATACACCCTTTTAGGTAAATGTGCCTTCTCGACTTTCGTAAACAACTTATTGCCTCAATAAGCGTACCGTAAACATACTTCGCCCAATTCACTTTACCCTGTAAGCAATCTTCACACAACAACTTCAAAAAAATCTCCACATGGGCGTATCTCAACAGTGGGACACATGAAAACTCCTATAATGTACACCAACACCCTTGTTTTCAAAGCATCCCCTTCAAAAGCACCAGACGCTACATCTTGCTTGATTTGTGCACAAGTTAAATCTGTGCTGAGGTTATACTTTGCACTAATTTATCTCATATTCTCACTCGACGGCACTTCATGAACATCAACACTCTCGTTCTTCAGGCCCAATATAGCTTCTACATCTTCAACTAATACAATAATATTGTCTTTCAAACTCAATAACACTCATTCCAGCATCAAAACTTTCCATCAATTCCCATATAATTCTTACCGAAGAATGCGCAATTTTATAAAAACTAAAGACCCAAAATCAGTTTCATCAAGAACATGATCAATCCCCATCATCTTCATTTCTTTTATAAAATCATACAATTACTTTTGACTACACCTTGTGTCAAAAGCTATCTACAGGGGATAAGATAACAACTTCCTATGTCAATCTCAATATAAACTATTGTAATCTATCAAACAAATAATGTCTTTATACTGCTATTACCTTCTTCGGCTGTCCTGATTTAAAGTCTTTGTATGCAACCTTGTCCTTCTGAGTTTCATCAATGTAAGGTTGTTTGTCTTCCTTCGTTATTTTCTCTCATTTCTTGCCTAACTCTTTCCTAACCTACGAATGCCAAATTCAAATGAACATAACATTTTACATACGCCTATAACAAACATCATAATCCACTGAAACCTGCCTCATTAATCACTTTTTCCTTAGTTTTCTTCCTCTTTAACATTCACCTTTACTATAAATCATGAAAAAAAACAAAGGTATACATTTAATCATTCATTTTGAGATGCAATAAGAATACTTCAATACCAATTTACTAAAACTTTATGTAGGGAGGACATATATTTTTTTGCGTACGACCTACTACCACATATGGCCAACATCTCAGACCCAGCTTCCTCAACAACAACTTCATTATCAGCAACTTCATTACCAACTTTAACATTACTATCTTATCAACAACTTATTTATCAACTTCATAATTACCATCTTTATCAGCAACTTCCTCAACGACAACCACTTCTTTACCAACTTTATCATTACCATCTTTATCAGCAACTCCTTTAGCAACTTGATCAGCAACTTCATCAAAAATGGGATTCAAAGTTTTAGTTGTCATCCTAAGAATTAAATCTTCACATGAATCAGTGCAGAAACAAACCCACACACTCGTGAAAAACCCCAGCCTCATTACAAACAAATCTAACCCTTTTAGGTTCAAAGAGATGGAAAGGGTAACATTTCAAAAAAAATGAAACAGGACAAAATATTCAGTTTCAACAAATTTTCTCCTACAAGAAATGCAATTCCATACCAAAATCCCGTAACACAAACCCTAGATTTCAAGGAGTTTCTAATGAACGGCAAGTTAGTATACTTAGGTTTTTGCTTGTTACCTTAGCAATGGATACGATTGCACAGGTTCAGTTGCAAATCTAAATTCAGGTTTCGATCTTTCACAATGACTGAAATGTTTTCCCCAAATTCAGAGGATCTCTAGATTTTCAGTGGGGAAATGAGTTCTAACACTTAAAATGTTATTAAAAAAATGATGGTTCAATTCTCAATTCTAGGGAGTCGGAGGGCTTTAATCGCTACGAGTAGCGAAATGACTATGTACGTAGTGTGACCTACAAAAAAAACTAGAAATATGAATCGTTAAACCGAAAATATTATAATCTTCTACTTTAGGTTGCGAGACGCGTTCATGAATTTCGATACTTAGTTATTCCACCTAATACGATATCTATTTCCTCTACTTTTACGATTTCTACGTTCAATTTTATGTATCCAACAAACTGTGCCCCATGTTTCAGTACGGATAATTAAGTTCTAAAACACACTAAACAAACAAGTATTGTTAAAGGGACTTTAAAATTTTTCTAGTTTACACATTTTCTACGGGTTTCGGAACGTGTACAAAAGTTCCGATATCAGGAGTAAAACGTATACTGTTACGCATTAAACCTAAAATGTTACTTTCACAGATGAGAGTCGGTTTTCATTATCAAATTCCGAGACATCTACAACCAACGTTAATTGTCGCAAACTTTACTAACACGAATGTTTCGATACTAATGCATTATTTTAACTTTTGACGTTGCAACACGAATGTTATCCATAAAAAATTATGATACAATTTACTGAGTTCCGAAACTTGCCGGCAACAACTTCTTTCCGTTTTCGTGTTTTTTTAAACCTAAATCTAACGGCGAAAATCAAAAAAATTTCTATCTAACGACTCTATCAATCCGCCATTTATTAACTGTATATTAATCTGTCGTTCTTTAGACACACTCCAGCAAATTGCCTGATAGAAAATTTTGTTTTTTTCTTTTTCCTTTTTTCTCTGTATCTCTTTAATACACTTCTCTTATTTTGTAAAAAAAAAAAAATTCTATTTATTTTAATTATATATATTTTTCTAGTTTCCCGGCGAGAGAAGAGAGTAAAAGTGTATAAGAAATATCTCTGCTTCCACGAAACTCTCTGTTTCTTTCTTTCGGTTTCCTTTTTCTCTTTGTTGTACCTTTTTGTATATATAATTCTGAGTCATCAAAAACAAACACTTTATTTGGAATCATGCCAGTCAAGTTTGCTTCTTCAATGCACTCTCTTTAATTACTTTCTTATATGTTCTATTTTCTTGTAAAAATGTACTTTTTTTCTTCTTTATTTTTAGGTGTTGTTTGTTTGTTTGTTTATTTATTTCTAGTTTTTGATTAAACATATGAGAAACAAAAGTAGGGAGTAGGGAGTGATGTTGAGATAAATGTTTCTTGGATGTGTTCAAAAGGGTTAATTTTGTTTCTCAGTTTATGATTCTTTTGACTTTGTTAATAAGTGAAGTTCTTGTTGGTTGCTGGGGTTTGTTGATTTTTATTTTATATCTTTTGGGTAAGATCTGTTTTTTTTTTTTTTGATCGTCTTAATTTCATGTTTTAGGTGTTGACTTATTTGCTGCAATGGTGTACTGTTGTTATTTGATCATGATTATCAGCACTTTATAGCTTATGCTGTAGATAACTTTTGAATTTTCTGTTTTGATCTCGACAATTTTGCTTGCTTTATTAGGACTTGTGTTTTTCTGTAGAGAATCATTGCATGATTGACTACTCAAAAGTGAATTCTCGTTTCGCTTTGGTTCCCGAAACGAGTACGAGATCGTAATTTATTAGTTTTACTGTTTGCGGTTCGTGAGGTACATTTATTTAAAACGCCTTTTGGATCATGATTCGAATGATATTTTGTTTTAGTTTGGTGATATTTTTTTTAATAATTTGTATATATGTTAATTACTTTGGTTTTATAGAAAATGTTATTTTTTTAAAAGGTTAAAAAAATATAAATACTTCATTACTGATTTAAGAAATACCGAAAAAAGTACATGAAATGCAACAACATAACAAAGCTTAAATAAAAATAAAATAAAATAATGTTCTTTTTTTAATCTGTCGAAGTCTCCTGCTCTTCATCAAGATTATTCTTCAAATCAGCCCATCTCATGTCCTCCAACTCTAAAGGTGATTCTTCTAAGCATGAACTTTCTGGATCTATATTCTATTTTTTGTAAGGACCATTCTTATAACCGTTAGTGTAACGAGAAATAAGACGCAGATTAGTGTAAATGTACACCAATTTATCTGTCCTTGAAGAATTTAATCTATTTCTTTTTAAGTTATTGTCACGCCTGTGAAGAGGCGAGATTATTAATCTCACATCGGAAAAGAAAAGGAAGGTCTTGGGATATAAATACGGTGGCACTACGCATCCTATCAGACATATCTTTTGGGAAAAGAGTAATGGCCCCGTGACAAGTGGTATCAGTACGACCCTTTGATTGCTCGATTTCACGCCGTGCGCCCATGAGTAGAGTAGGTAGGGTGGACAATTGTGACAAGATAGTCCATCACGAGGGCGTCACGAGGTTGAGTGGGAAAGAATGTCACGCCTGAGAAGAGGCAGGGTCATTAATCCCACATCGAAAAAGAAAAAGGAGGTCTTAGGATATAAATACGGTGACACTGCACATCTTACCAGACATGTCTATACTATGCACACGTCCGTAGGTGCTCCAAGCTCTCTCTGCTGAAGAAGAACTAATAGGTTGATATAAAACCTTTTCGCCACCTCTGCTAATTCTAGAGTTTGAAACCCGTAAATAGACCACCAATTAATTACATCTATGGTGACAATATCCATTTGAGCTTGTGGCATAGAATATATTTCCTTCTTCAGCTGGAATATAGCGAATTGATCTTGCAATTGTTTTTCTTCATTAGCATTTTTAGCTATTTTACTAAAAGCTTCCATACAACCCACAACCACCTCCTTATCAAGGTTAGGAGCCCTACGAGTAAAATCACCAGGAGCAGGAGTTTTCAAATAAATATGATCATAGAAACGTGGCGTAAGAGCAAAACCTAAACAATATAAAGGTATTGTCATCTTATCCCACCTTGTAACCAGAATTTGTTCCATGTTAGGAAATCCATGCTTGTATTTGCTAGTAGCCATAATATCTTTAAATTTTCCTAACATATTGTCCATCCTCTCATAAATTTCTCCCATCCTAAGACTCTCCCCATCACAAAATTTTAACAACATATATATCAGCTTTGTGATCCTTACTATCTCTTTAACCTCGTCCTAAAATTGATCATCATGAATGTTTTTAACTACCAAAGAACCCAAAGTCTTAGTTGATGCATCCTATTTGTTAATCCAATTTTTTCATGACCTTAAAACAACAGTTGTCTCAAAGGACTCTCTACATTGAAATAACCTCTTTAACATTATGTAATGTGAGTCAAATCTTGTCTTAGCTACCTTCAACAAAACTCTAGTTGAATTAGCCTTAAATAATGCTAAAAAGTATTTGTGATTAGTGAAAATTTTCACAATTTGCTTTCCGCACTTGTATGTACTTTTTATCCATGGGAAAGCCTCAGCAAAGTCTTTTAAAATCAAGTTCAAAGTATGACAAACACAAGGAGACGAGAAAATGTGTTTATGTACCTTTTGAACCTCTCTTCCAGCAACTATGCAATTCTTGGCGTTATCTGTGACAACTTGGAGGACATTGGAAGGACTAATTTTTTCAATGGCATCCAGTAAAAAATCAGCAATCACTTACCCTATTTTTTCCACTCCATTGAAGACACCACAATACATAAACATGGCTCCACGACTGTTTGTTGCAATGACATTGATAAGCTAGTCTTGTTTGCAATTGGACCAACCATCCGAGACAACCGATACACCATGAATATACCAAGTATCTTTGACTGGGGCTAACTCTTTTTCAACGTTCCTATAACATTCATCAAGCAGGGATGTTCTTGCCTTCTCAAATGAAGGTGATTTATAACCTTTAGGTGCTTGGTTAATTGCTTGAACCATTTCATGCCACTGAGGACTTCTAAGACAATTAAAAGCAATGACATTTGCACAAAGACATCTCATTATCATTAGATCAACAGCTTCTCTAATTCCAAAGGACATTTCAAGTGGTGATATGTTAGGAATGGGCATCTGTTTTTTGATGATTGTAGACTGTCGCAATTTTGCTGATACCCTTGCACCTTCTGCTTCTTCAACTTTTTTCTTCAATTTTACATAAGCATCTCGATTGTTCATGAGTGCTTTGCATCGTTGGATATCCGCTTTCTTCCCAGATTTAGACCCAAAGAAATGAGTGTGAATTCTGGTATAAGTGCTTGTAAAATTGATCTTACAGTGATTACAACGCCATGACTTTGCACCTCCTGGATTTTTGCCCCGTGCACTATTAAGCATAGTGACCTCATCAAGCAAAGGCTTAATACCTTGCTTATCTTGCTTCCCTTGCTTTGATCTTGGAGCAGAAATTGAATCCAATTCTGGTTCATTTGCTTGTTCTTTCTCTTCTCCTCCAGCATCATTATTAGACTCTAAGTCTACATTATAAAACATGATGGGATCTTCATGTTCTTTTAAATTTTGGTCTCTCTTCCTTTTCCCAAATACCATGACTGAAAATCTGGAATTGATGGGATAATTAGGGGATAAGAATAGGATGTTTAGTGAAAGAATAAGGGTGAGTTTTTAACGTGGGTGATTATAGAGCAGAATTGAGTGATATGATATACAATAGAAATGAACTTTTCCCATTCCATTACTTAATAGAAACTTGAAAAAAGAGACTTGTATGTCTGTCACTTAAATGATCTTCTTCCCAATGCTAGTACATTGATTGTGGCTAGACTCTAGATGCTTCTTTCTCTTCCCTTATTAGTGAAAAGAAGATGACCTTTGAATTTTCGGTACACCAATTTAATTGTTTCAGTTCGCGTTCCTAAACGAATTGGAACGAAAACGAACCGTGAATTGGAACGAGCGAATCCAAACGAAATTCGTGGAATGCTGGGCGAATTAGGTAACACTACTTGTAACCAGTATTTACTGTAAAAGCTGTGTGATCAGGAACTAATTGCAAATATTTTAGTTTATGGGTAGCTAGATGATTATGAAACATGAATCAAAAGTTCATTTGATTTGACTGCTGTATGTTTTGAAATTCAATATGAACTTGAAAATTTAGTGAATGCTTTGCAATATGCTGCGCTGTTCTATGGTTTCACATAGTATGTGTTATATATGCTGAATTAGTCTGCAAATCATATTTTGATAGTTAATTTTTCGAATTCTTTGCATGAAGAAATTGTTAAATGGAGCAAAGGTCAAACGGCTCGATATCAAGTCAACCTGAAGGTATAACTTCTTTAATCATCTGATTAAAGATAGGATACATATACATGTGATCGTATTCATCTTGCTTATCTATTCTTACCAGATATTGACTTTTGAATTCTTGTATTATAGGTCCATCCAATACCCCTTCAGTCAACAATTCTAGAAAGTGGGAAACTGGTGCATGGGGAATCTCACGTAAAACTGAAACATATCACTCATCAAATGATGCAAGCTTATTTTCTAGTTCATTACATGTCCTTCCCCATGAAAAATGTATGTGTTTATCGACTGATATAAAGAGTATATACTATATTGTGATGTACTTAGAATAGGACTGAGGTATTCCTTTGGTAAAATGCAGTGAACTTTGCTGATGCAGAGCATTTTGGTCATTCTGTTGATGACAACTCGCCTGAGTTGTGTAAGCTAGAACTTAAGAATGATGGAAAGGACCCACTCGAAGATGTTGAAACAAATGCAATTGGAAGTTTACTTCCTGGTGATGAAGATGACCTCCTTGCTGGCATAATAGATGACTTCGACTTAAGTGAGTTGCCTAGTGGTGAGCACCCTTCAAGAACATTGTATGTACAAAATATCAATAGTAATGCTGAAGACACTGAACTTAGATCTCTCTTTGAGGTATTCTAAATTAGTCTGTTATTCTTATTTACTTTAGTTAGTATTCTGCTTAATAGATCTCTTTTCTGATGAAGGTTTTATTTCTTGGTCTCTTGAACCTTCTTTTCCCCCCTTTATTTATGCGCGCATAAGAGTTTTCATACTACGCTACTAATTATCATCTTGAAATTTTTATGCATCTTGCAGCAATATGAGATATCAGAACTTTGTACACTGCGTGCAAGCATAGGGGTTTTGTAATGATTTCATATTATGATATTCGAGCTGCACGCACTGCAATGCGTGCATTAAAACATAAGCCGCTAAGGCGAAGAAAACTGGACATTCACTTCTCAATTCCCAAGGTTTGGACTAGGCGTATTTTTTTATATGTTCGAGTTTGAAATTGTTGATGGGATCAACAGATTTTGAAGCATTTTTCTCTTGTAATGTTGCAGGATAATCCATTAGAAAAAGATACAAACCAGGGAACGCTTGTGGTATTCAACTTGGATCCATCAGTATCAAATGATGACCTTCGCCAAATATTTGGGGCTTATGGAGAGGTCAAAGAGGTATAATTTTTGCCTAATTTGTTCCTCTACCACTTCCATTCACCATTATGACATGTCTTCGGGACTTGCTGATGATTTTTTCGGTTGAGAGAATGCAGATCAGGGAAACTCCACATAAATGACACCATAAATTTATAGAATTTTATGATGTTAGAGCTGCAGAGGCAGCTCTTAGAGCATTGAATCGGAGTGACATAGCTGGGAAACGCATAAAGCTTGAACCTAGTTGTCCTGGTGGAGCTCGTCAAAAGTAAGTGTTATTTTAACTTCTTTATATCATCTGATATCCAGTAGATGTTTCTGTAAGAAAATCTTTAGCAGGAAATAATTTCTGAAACACTTAATATGAGCTGTTAATGTGCTTATGACGTGGAGAGAAATTTGGAATGATTGTGAAGATGTAGGAGTTAGGAGTGAAGATACTATATTTCTGTGTAGTTAACAACCAAAAAAGATAATGGGGAAGATGGTCGAAGCATTTTCTTTTTTCATAGATTAGTCCCGTGCGCAGGAATTGCCAGTACTTGAAATATTATGGAGAAAGCGGGAGCAGTACTTGTGGCATCCTAGATACTTTCGTAAATGCTCTTCCTTATAGTGCTTAATGCTTCTGGCAACTAGGGACTTGGCAACATGCTAAACTAAAATTAAACTTTAATAGCACTTTCCTCATGGTTGCTAGGTGTATTTTTACACTGGTATAAAGAAATTAAAATTAATGCCCCTTCTTTGTTAGCTTGATGCAGCAGCTAACTCAGGAGCTGGAACACGACGAAGCCCGAAGTTTTAGACATCACATAGGTTCTCCAGTTGCTAACTCTCCTGGTAATCTTAGGCGCTCTGCATTTCTGTACTCAACAACTTTATGTTTCATTCAACCTGTTTTCCTATAATTATTCTGAGTAATGCATTGCTGTGAACAAAATCCTTTGCATGCTTTTAGTAAGTCTCTTGGTTTGGGATCTTTCAGCCCTGTAAGTAACAATAATTTGCCTGGACTAGCTTCAATTCTCCCTCATCATGTGCCTAACTCTCCAAAGATTGCACCTATCGGTAAGGATCACACAAAGACCAATAATACAAACCCAATTTTTACTAATACGGGAGCAGTGCAAGGTGCATCCTACCAGCATTCTAGATCCTTCTCTGAGCAAAAGGTAAGTGCAAGCCCTGGACTGATCTCTGCCTTCAGTGAATCTAATTCAAGTTCATCTGGTATTGGAACATTAATTGGTCCTCAATTTCTATGGGGAAGTCCTACTCCTTTAATTTGAGCGTGCTAGTTCTGCTTGGCCAACACCACCAGTGACACACCCTTTTTCATCAAGTGGACAAGGTTTTCCATAAACAAGTCGACATGGCTCTTTTTTTGGTTCAAGCAACCACCATCATGTGGGATCTACTCCTTCTGGCGTGCATCATGATAGGCACTTTAACTATCTCTCAGTCTCCTGAAACATCTTTTATGAACCCTGTTCCTTTTGCTGGTGTGGATGTAAATCGTACCAGTGGAAGCTTTTTGATGAATGTTGGTGCCTGTGGAACTATCGGTGCCGGTGTTGGTCACCTAGGAAATGTAACTGAAAATGGTTGACCTAGTTTCAGAATGACGTCAATGCCAAGGCACAGTCCTATTTTCCTTGGGAATGGTTCTTATCCTGGACAAGGTACAGCTGGCAATGAAGGGTTTGCTGACCACAGTGGAACTCGGCTAGTTGAAAAAAATGGAAACCAGATTGATAACAAGAAGCAGTATCAGCTTGATTTGGATAAAATAATAAACGGAGAAAATACTAGGACCACTTTAATGATTAAAAATATCCCCAACAAGTAAGAGAAATTAATTAATGGTTAAGAACTTAATGCTTTGGTTTTCAAGTAAAATGCTGTTTTTTCTTGATGGTTTCTACTTGTATTCTATTTCTTTAGGTATACTTCAAAGATGCTGCTTGCTGCCATTGATGAAAATCACCAGGGCATTTATGATTTTCTCTATTTGCCAATTGATTTCTACTTTCGTGTGGGGTTGTTGGCATGTTGTATGGTTAGGCCAAGTTGAATTATTGTTATTTATTAATTGACTTTTCTGATTGCAAAACAAGTGCAATGTAGGTTATGCCTTCATCAATATGATCTCCCCTTCTCATATTGTCTCCTACCAGGTTCAACCTTTGGTCCTTTGTTAAGTGTATCAAGGAAGAGTAGTATATATTATCAATCATTAAATAGTATTTTTGTAACATTAGAATATGTGTGTATGTGTATATAACTAAATTAGTTGTTTATTTATATTAAATCGTACTATGAACTATTTTCTGGTTGTAAGGGCATTATATACCGGAACTTATCCATGTAAGAGAAATTTGGAAATCCGACCCTTAACCTTATTAAAAAGGGGTGCTAAGGATGCTAACAAGTTGATGAGTCTCTTTTTCTAAGTGTATAAAGTTGGAAGTCAAATTAAAACACAAGTGTATGTTAAAGCTTGTGACGTGCAGTGTTTGCTTTTCAGCTATGGATACTCCGAGGCAATTCACTAGAGAAGTAAAAAGATTAAATGAGGCAGAAAATGTTTCTTCTTTGTATGTAGAGCCAGAAATTGTTATTGAACTAGGGGTCAAAGAATAAGGCGGAAACATGTTGCTGAGGATTGAAGTCTGTTTGCACTGTATGCGTTTGCTCGTCAACCTGTGCTTGGATCTCCTCAGGGTCCTATGTTTTCGGCCATTCATGTGGATATGGAAGTATGGTTACTTTGAATGTAAATCTTTGTTGGGGAATTCCAAATTCCTGTCTTGTGTTTTTGTCTCTTGCCACAATGGGGCAAGCATGTGTTTTAACTAATATAAAATTTATGGTACATAACGTGCAAGATTTGGTTAAATGATGTTTATTTTTCATACTAGATGCAAAAACTTGTTCTAACTTTCCCATGCATTGAACATCTCCTTTGTCTGATATAATATATGTTACATGTTCTGATAAATCAATAGAAATATTTAAATCAGTAATTTTCCACACACTTTATTGAAATGATGGTAGTGATTCAGAGAGAGTTCATACGATGACTCTTGGAAATTGAGTTAAATTTGTAGAGCATCAGCAATTGATCCCGCAAGACTCAGAACTTCAAAAGGAGCTGTGTTTTCGATGGCTTTCACGGTATGGGGGCAAGAATCTGTGATCCAAAAGTAGGCAAATCCCTTCTCTGACCCTTCTGCAATATGGGAATCAAATACCAATCAACACCTACAAAAGTTGAATATGAAACACGAGACGCAAGTACTTACCATCATTCTTTTGCGTAAATCGCTCCCAGGAACGCTTCGGGAAAACACCATGAGTGACATAAGCGCTCACCTTTGCTGCTCCGTGAGCTAACAGAACTTTCTGGAAGAAGAACCAAGTTCCATGAACCAACAAATCAGGCATATCATTTCAAGTCCAAAGTCAGAAGAATGTCAATAAGTGAAACGTGCATTGTGTGACAAATATTCTTGAGATATAATGTGTACATGATCATGTTATGTCTGAATATCAAGGCGTGACACCAGCTTCTAAGAGCAGAATAATGTAATAAGGGAAAAGTGTATATGAAGAGGTTATTGGACTACAAGTACCTGGCACTCGATGAGAGTGCCTCCAGATTGCACCAAGTCATCAACGATCACCACATGACAATCGGCGGGATTTCCCTCCTTGAGTCGAACTATCCTCTTGTCGCCCTCACGAACCTTTGTGCAGATAACCTGCATATCAATTACCATGTACTTTCAATCTACATATAATAAACTGGAACGGGAACAGAATATAATATAACTTGATAGATAAGCTTCCAAACTGACAATCGGAAAATGATCCAACAATTTGTGAAATCGTTTCCAAGCTCCATCATCCGGAAACGCGACAACTATCTGAAAAAGAAATTGAATTGAATTTAAGGGGGGTATAACAACCCAGAATAAGAGATCATTCCTAAGAAAAGTTGATGGCGCATTAAGTTAGGAAAAATTCATGTAGAAGATGGCACTGACAAGCAGCATGATGACAAAGAAAAATATATTTAGCGCCAGACAACATTTCGAGACGATATACTTACCTTATCAGAATCAGGAAGCTGATGAAGACGCTGCTTTAGAAGAGGAATCCCAGTCTCAAATAAAGGCAACACATGGTCTCCGAAATAAAATCTTTCCTATATCAAAAGGTAAATTAACAAATAACGATCAAATCGCCTAATAAAAGAGAGGATAACAGAGCAAGCCAATGATTAGGGACATAAATATTGTAACAAAATTGATAAACCAGTAAACTGGCACCGTACAACAAAATATTTCATGCTCCTAGGCCTAAAGCTGCAAACTGAAAAAGAATGCAAAACACAAGTCTGTCTTTTGATGTTGCCTTGAAGGAACATGTGAAACCATGAGAAGAAATAGAAGAATCCCCGTGCTGCTAAAGCCAATGTGTTGGTGGTGAGATGGTTAAAAAAACGTGTTGGCGAGAAAACTATACAACCAATGCCAATGCTAACTTCGCCTCTCAACCGATGAATCACAAATAATCATGTTTGAGAATATAGATTAACAACATTTTTGCTTATTGGATCAACATTAAAATGCACGAACACAGATTTTTAAGACAACTTGGAATCAATCACCGAATCGTGGTCAGCAATGAACCTCGTTGCTTATAACATTAATGTTAGCAATCCTTAGTTTGTGCTCAGAATTTTCCACAAGGGTAGGTCGGAGATTAAAATACCAAATTCAACAATCTGAATATTTGATCACTAGCATCTGAATTATTGCTTTTTGGTCAAAGGATTATGTTTCTGGACTTATTATCACCTTATATTTTGGACTGTGGGGAAAATTTAAGCAAGTATCCTTCCCTTATAATTTGCCTTCTCAATTCAGTGGAACCAAAGTCTAAAAGAAGGAATCGTATGCTCCAACTTTCCGACATACTTTTCTTCAACTACCCTTTTTCTTTTCCGTTTTAGAGAAAGACCGCGAGGAATCCAACCACGATGGAAATAGCTAACTAAGTAAAGCCAAATACAAGAGCAGAGATTGTACATGATTTGGGTTTCAGTCCAGTGAGTCTTTTATCCCATGTAACCTCTACATAAGAGGTCTTTTGATATTCAATAAAAATCAAAAGGTATTTTAAACCTAAATTTGATATCAGATGACTCTCTCCCAAACAAGTCTTGAGGTGGATTCTCCCTTTGACTAGAATAATAATCAGAACAGCAGAAACATGTATTATAAGGACAAACTGCTAAAACTGTTGCTCTCCATTCCGGCAGGGAAATTGTCTAAAAATTTGATACCATGTTTTTTAATAAGGGGGAGGGGTTGCTCAGGATAAGAAACAGAAGAAGTGACTGATTTAAGATATCTTGGCAGATAAGAAACACGACTCAAATTTATGAGATTGAACGGTTAAGATTCTTGTGATGTTTAAACACTAAAGTGTCTTAACAATTAGCATCATGCTGATGCAAAAAAGTTAGATAGAACTTTCCAGATGAATCTGATAAACCACTTCAGCAATAAATATATAATTATCGTAACCAAGGAATATATATGTTAACCATTTTCATTGCAAAAGAAAAAACGAACCTGCAGAGCATGGATGTCATAAATGACTACACTTGTAGGACCACCCCTAGATATGGGAATGTTTGACAAAATCCTTGCCATGGTAAATGCAGTTGCTACATCTCCTTCTTCTTCCATTCTCTCAAAGGAGCCAGTTGGAAAGAATGGCAACACCAAAGTGAAGGAAGCAACAAACAATCGTGGAAGACTATATATGACGGAAAGCTGTTCAAAGATAACAGCTGGGGAGCTGAAGGATGCAAGAAAAGCAACATGCTGACCTCGGATATCATGTGCATTGTTTATGTAAAGATTCGGAAATCCATCATCAAAGCTCCTGTCATTAAAGAAGTTCAATACATATCTTACTGAAATCAATTCTAGAACATAAAGCCTTGCAGCAAAGAAGCTTGATTTTTTTATTATCGTACGAACTGCAACATTCTAAAACATCACCAATGATAAAGACAAAATTTAAAGGGCTTATGCCTATGGTAGAATGCAATTAATGTCATACTACAATTGAGACGTTAGCAAGGCAAATAGAGACTGTAATAATTATTTTGCAAAAACAATATATATCTCAATTGAATCATCGATGCAATGGAAACAATGTCTGTTATTGGAAGAGGAGAGTTTAGATAGAAACAACTGGAAATGAAAAGGAGTTTGCATATATCATCATATTGGCTCAGTTTCAATGAAGGGCTTGAAAGTAACAGACAAGTTAAAATGTTCTTGGGACAAGGTCAAAACATGAAAATCAGCTGATTTTCCATGTTATTGAACACAATGACCAATTGGTGAGTGCTGACCAACTTATGAGTAGGTTTAGAGCTGACTTGACTTGGACCGAGTTATTTCAAGTCTTGACAAAACGTTCCTAAGTCTATGGTCAAACAGGCACCATTGAATCAAAGATGGCTATTCATTGGCTCTAACAGGGTTCCCAGGACTACATTTTCAAATGGAATGAATTGCTAAACCGAAAGGATAACATACAGACCCCAGAAATAAACACACAAGCAAGTTGATCAGAATCTCACAAGACTAAAGAATATGAACGAAGTGGCAAAAACAAAGATAACCCATGAATTCTCATCCGAATAAAAAGCAGAACTTTCCCCCCTTTTCTTTTGTACATTTTTAGGAAAAGAAAAATACAAATGCTAATTATAAACTAGTTCATGAAATTCTCTGCCACTTATCCCAACACCCAATCTGATCATAATCTTAAAGATTCGAGCTTTCTACAAACATATTAAACAAAGAACAAGAAAGTAAAACACCCACCTCAAGAAATGCAAAAAAAAAAAGTATAAACAAAAAGGATCTAAACAACAAAAAGAAACATGAAATTTATCATTCATAGGAGAAAAAAGAAAATAAAGATTTTGAAGAAGTGAGTAGACCTCCAGTTGATAGATTGAAGGGTAATGAGTTGGGAGTGAGCAGCAACTTTACGGGCAAGCTCTTCACATTCCACACAGTAAAACAAAAGAACTTGCTTCTTGTTCATGGACTTCAACTCCCCCATGTCCTTGTTGTTGTTCTCCATTTTTGTTCGTTTTCTTTTAAAAAAAGTTTTTTTTTTATAAAGAGACTTTAGAATTCAGACAGACAGACACACACACAGAGAGAGAGAGAAATGAGGAGTACGAGAGTCGGCTTCGCCTCTTCCCTTCCAAGTTTATATAATAATATTCATCACTCTTCTCAATTTTCTTGGGCTCTGTCTTGACCTAATACGACAGAAATACAGTCAGACTTAATTCAAATGTAATTCATCAATGATATAAATATACTTCCTCTATCTCACAAAAAAAAACATAAAAATTATATAAAAAAATAATATAAAATAACTAAAACAATAATTTTATCTTTGAAAAATTAAATTTTATTTTGTAGGGAAACTAAAAATAAGGTATAAAGGGAAATATCTTTTAAAAATTGTTGATTTTTTCAATGAGACATTTTAAGTGAGACAATTTTAAAACATAAAAGGGACATATTGTGTGTGACAGAGAGAGTATTAAATACGGCATAAGTTCAAAGTTTATTCGGATATTTGTATTAAAAAGACAAATTAATTTTTTTATTTTTATAAAAACAATATGTATATATAGTGTCTGAATTTTAAATTCAGTAAATTATTTATTGAAATGATATTTTTTAGAAGGAAAGAAGGATTTTAGGAAAATAAAGAGGTGCTCTTAGTGATTTTAGAATTCATGACTTAAAAAAATTGGGAATAAAGATGAGTAACTTGACTAATCGGCCAAATTATTTGAATATAAAACTTGTGTTCCAAATTCCAATAATATTTATCACTCGAATTTTGGTGGTAATTTTTTTTAAACTTTATCATGATTATTTTAACTATTTTAAATAGTCAAATTTTATAAGATGTATATCTAAAATCTAGTCTATTGAATTTTAAAAAAAATATTTTTTAAATTTTTATTAATAATAAATTTTAAATAATAAAAAATAAAATCATTTTTTACCATTAAAAATAATATGAGTGTTTTAGTGTAACATACAAAGTATGATTTTAGATTTTTATCATGTTAAAAAATTAAGTATTTAAGCATATAGTAAATACATTGTAGCGACTAAAAAAATTGAATTTCTATTTTCTTGCAAAATTTAGTTTTGGGGAAATGATTTAAATGGGTAATGTAAAATGGGTTAAGGGTATAAGGTTTTGGGTGTTGAGAGAGATAATGTGGATTGATTTTATTTTGGATATTTAATTCAACCCGGACAAAATTAAGTGTCTACAGTTTCCCCTCTTTGTTCATTGCTGTGAAATGGGAATAAAGCAAAGACGAAAAGACACAATTTTTGTCTCATTTCCCTGTCTGGAGATTCAGAGCTGCGAGTTCTTCCTATATGGAATTGTTCACTCTTCCTCTGTCTAAAGCTTGGGAGCTACGAGTTCTTCCTATATAGAATCTTTCACTTTCCCCCGGCGGATTGCTCAAGCTATAAGTTCTTCCTCTATAGAACATTTTCGCTTTTCTCGTATGGAGCCTTAGAGCTATGAGTTCTCATATATAAAACTTTTCACTCTTCTTCGTTCGTAGCCTTGGAGTTATGGGTTCTTTCTATGTAAAACTTTTCGCTTTCCCTCGATGGATTCTTCAAGCTGTGAATTCTTGGATGCCCCAATTTCTGTCGTGTTAGCACGGAAAGAAGTCTTAACATCATGCCCGCGGGTCTTATTGATGGCCCAAAGAATTTAAAAAGTGGCATCTCGGTTAGAGAATACCAAAATACCTTGAGACGATGCCTTAATTTCTTATCGTTTTGGCACCAAGAAAGACTTAACAAGCGGTATCTCGCTTAGAGACTACCAGAATACCTTAAGATGATGCTATGATTTTTTATCGTTTTAGCATCAAGAGAAGGCTTAAAAAGTTGTAACACCCCAAAATTGGGCCTAATCAGAATTCAATTCCGGCAACTGGAAATTTTACATAAAAAAGTCAAACTATAGCATTGACCTTTGACCAAGTAGTTCATTGTTGGATTATTGAAACCTAATTAAGTATTGATATTGATTAAGGACCTTATTGCGAACCTTGAAACTTGTACTAGTGATTAAATTGGGAAAATTAAAAGTTTAGGGGTAAAAGTATAGAAGGTGAAGAGTTTAGGGACTAACCTTGCGATTAGCCCCTCCTCAAGATTAATCACCACTTGCGTGGACATTTGGGGTGAAGTTTCTTCACCTAAAGAAAAGCCAAAAAGTTAAGAAAAGATAAAGAAAGAGATAGGAAAATCACCGATAGATTGTCTAAGTTGTACCTATCTCCTTCATCATCTTCTTCCTTTTATCTAACCTAAGCAAGCACCTCCATTGGAGGCTTAGTAAAGCTTTATTTTTCCTTAAAGTTATCATTCCCAAGTTATAGCTATTGATTGAGTAAGCAATATCCCTTAAATGATTCATCGATTCCATGTCTAAAACCATGTCTAAATCCAAGTTCAAGAAGTTAGGAACCCTATAAATTCCTCGGGATATCAAGGCTCAATCTCTATTGTTTTTCATAGCTAAAAAGTTGCTATGAATCTATTATTGATATTGAAATCCTTGTGATTTCTGTCTCTTTTGTAGCTCAAGAGAATCAAGGTGAAGAATCACCAAATCCCTCAAATTCCGACAAGTTAAATAATAAATGAGTTGTCATCTGGGAGCTTTAAAAGCTTCAAAAGTATCGGTGAGTGTAGTCAGAATATCGAGATTGGCTAGATGCCTTTCTCGATTTCATTGTATTGGTCTATTGCATTTCCATCATTGAAATCAAGGTATGGATATATGAAAACCTTGTTAAAGGCATCATTGATAAGCTTTGGTAAGCTTATTACATTATTATATTGAATATTGAATCATTACATTGTCATTGATATCGTTGAAATATTAAGAAAGGCTATATTAATCATGGTACATTGTTATTGCTTTATTATTATTGTCATCGCTATCATTATTTTTATTGTTACTGATATTGGCCTAAGCATTGAATCCTTGGATACAAATGAACATGGGATACAACTGGCATGCCATAGAATTCATGAGCTCATTGGTACAGAGTGGACTATGGCCCTTGAGCTAAGGTGCTATTTGGCGATGTTGGCGGGATGTGTTGGTTTTATTGGCGATGTTGGTTGGGAATTCACGTATCCACATTCACATATCGATCTAAGGAATTAAGTTATTGAATTTATTGCTAAATTATGATTTGAGATGAATTTACTTTGATATACATGTTATTGATGTTTCTAGTTTCCATGTTATTATTGTTGAGTACCTCACTAGGCTATATAAGCCTAATGCATCTCATTTCCATGCATTTTCAGGTTAAAGTTTGGTAAGATCAAGGATTGAAGCTAGGCGAGTTTTGAAGCTAGTCACACAAGCTATATGTAATGTAAACCTAGCCTTTGAACTCCTAGTATGGTGGCGTAGGGTCTAGACATGTTAGTTTAGCCCCATTTTGTATGTACATATGGTTCACCATGCTGAATGGGTTAAAACATGAAATATGGCATGTTAATGTTTTGGGCAAAATATCTGAACTAGCCTAAAATGCTCTAATATGTGGAAACCTAGTAAATGGATCCATATTGGTATGAAAATTGGCATGCATTTAGATTTGATATTTATAAGTTTACTGGTAAAATTTAATAAATATTGGATGAGGTTAAGACCCTTAATTCGATTAAAAACCAGATAAAATATGTCATTATAGGCCTTATTGTACTGATACGGGTGATGACGTATCGGTACGGCCTTGCATATTTGGTCAGATTAAAGTTGGGGTATCGATACGCTTATAGGTGTATCAGTACGAAATTAGTTTCTAGGATTATTCCTTAGCTGGGTATCGATACGCACCTAGGCATATCGGTACGAGTCTTAATCACTAGAAAAATATTGTAGCATCATATCAACACCGTATCGAACCTTAAAGTTGACATTCTCAGCGTTGACCATGCGTACCGATACTGAGTATCGATACGAGCTTAATGAAGTTAATCGTTTTAACAGTCAAGATAGGCATACCAATACGACCTATAGCATAGCGGTACGGCCTATCGACACTAAAAGTTGAGTTTAATTATATTAGCACATTGTACTGATATGAGTGTATCCATATCGATACGACCCCTAATGTCTATAAAAATTTAATGACAATGACACAGGCGTACTGATATGGCCTCTTCGAGTATCGGTACTGAGGTAGGTAAATTACTTAAAAGATGGTTAAAAGGGTTTCAGAATGTTGTAATTTGGTCACTGAATTTTTATAAGACTTAATTTAAGGTACAAATGAACTCTGATTGCGCTAAAAATTTGTAGGCAAGATGTTCATGTATTGATTTCACATTGGTAACCCTAATTTTATAAAGACCTTGTAATTTACTAGTTTTTTTCAATTTAGTCCCTAAACTTGAATAAGTTACCAATTGGTCCCAAATTATAAATTGATTAAACTTTATCGACTAGAAATGTTTATTATATCGCATTATGTTTTATTGAGACATGATTTATTGCATAAATTATTGTAATCATCGATCTGATCACTATATTGTTCGTCGATAATGCTTTTCGACCCAGATTATTACCGGACCGAAAAGAGGGTGTTACATTTATGGTATCAGAGCTAGAATTTAGTCGATTCTAGGACTAAACTAAAGTTTATTGCATTGTTCTTGCATCGCATATGCCACATATGAGTTATTTTTGTGTATACTGTGACTTGCAATTAATCCGATCCTTTTACCTTTTATAGTATAAGATGTCTAACTCCAAAAAAGCTCACGAAGAAGTTGAGCACACTACCAGCTCCTCAACGCATAGCGAGGATAAAAGGGGGAAGACCCTCCGAATCTACAAGTTTCTAAACAAGAACCCCTGGATCTCGAACCCGTTCTATAAACTTCTCAATTTGAATGTTATCAGAACATGACTGAGATGTTCAAACAATTTATGGCTACCCTTAAGTCTGAGCAGCCTATACAATCCTCTGTAGCTGTTACTTCTACAAGCCGAGCCCTATTGATAAACTAGCACAACACCAAGCTACTACCTTTACAGCTAAGACTAGTGAGGTTCCTAAAATGGTATAATATTGGTTGGACAATACGATAAGAATATTAACCAAGCAGTTACAGTGTTCATATGAACACAAATTGGAGTGTGCCTTGGCCTTGCTAGCAAACGAGGATCTACATTGGTGGGAGACCATTCTACTTACTACTCTCGAGGAAGCTGTAACCTGAGAGTTCTTTCTGCGTGAGTTCAAAAAGAAATATATTAGTAAGTATTATTTGGCTTAAAGGTGAGATATTTTCCTGCATCTCAAGCAAGGCGGGAGACTGGTGGAGCAGTATAACCACGACTTCTGCAAGTATAGAGCTGAGTATATAAAGAAGGAAGAAGAGATGTGCAGAATGTTTGTTGTTGGTCTGAGTGATGAACTTCGACCTTTGTTCACTGTATTGGGGATTATAGATTTCTAAGAGCTCATGAATCGAGCTATCTCTACTGAGGTGGCTCAAAGATCCAGAGGTTTAGTGGGCTAACCCGATCTAAGAAGATGCCCCGAGATGATTCTTGTCCACCTTTACTGTATAAGAATGGTAAGAAAAAAAGGGTTTAAACAACAATACTAGTAGTAGCCTTTTCGGTCAGGCAATTTTGTCAAGCCATAAGTCATGCCCCAATCTGCTGCAAGAACAACCTCTATCGAGAGTATCGGAGGTTTAGGTCGATAGTCTCAATATCCATTTGTAATTTCTGTCATAGGAGACATCCTACGAGACAATGTTGTAGACAGTCTGGAGCTTGTTTCTTCTGTGGTGAACAAGGTTATTACATCAAAGGTTATCCAATGAATACGTCCAAGTCTACCGCACCAGTAGGTACAACATCCCCTGCTCAGTCCTTTAAGGGTAAGGGACAAAAACAAGCTGCAACATGAGCTTTTGGGAAGCTTGGTGGCTCTACAAGAACCCCGAGTCGACAAGAATCTAAGGCTTTAGCTCAAGTTTATCATTTGAGGAGCAGGGAGGATGATGAGGATCCAGACATTATAGCAGGTACTATTAAATTGTATTCCCATATTGTTTATGTATTGATTGATCCTAAATCTATTCATTCATTTATTAGTACTGTATTGATTAAAAGATTTAAGTTGACATCCGAACCTATAACCTCCAAAATCACCGTAACCAATCCCTTAGGTAATAGTGTCATAATTGGGCTAGTATGCAAAAATTGTTGTTTGCGTGTAATGATGTACTATAAATGATACGCAACCGGTGCAAGTATACACATCAAACAAGTATAATAGTGATAAATAAGATCGTCTCCACAGAGATTGGAGGGAATTTAAGTAAGGTTTAAGCACTCAAAAGAGGAACTGAATATTAAATGAAAGAGTTGATATGAGTAGTTAAAAGAAATGTTGTAGCAAAAACTGTATTAAAAATTGGAGCAATATAATTAGACTTCAAAGATCCTCACACGTGTGGAAACTCTCAAATAAGATGATAGGCCGAGTTTATCAAGAAATCATATGCCTAGTCCTCATTAGATGCTCGATAGAGATTACACATATACTTCTAAACAATCTCTAGTAAGAAACTGACAGTAAGAATGCTACGGCAATACCTCTCAGCGTGAACCCTAACAAGCTACTGTCCTTAAAGTACTACTCCTTTTAGTTATTGAAACTCTATCCTTATCTCTAAAGTGAGTTAGGGTTCTGCCTCTCAGCATCAAACCCCATTGTCTATGTAGATCTAAGCTTAACTCTCTCGACCATTAAGCATCAAACAAAGGTAATGGCTAACTCTCGAAAGCTCTTACAAACCCAAGTCAATAAAACAGTGAACAAAGCATATATGAAACTGGAAAAAGCTAAAGCATTTATTCGACAAGAACATAATCATCCATAATAAACCCAAGCTACTTAAAGTTAGTTCATGGCTGGGAAAATATCATCCAAATTCATCCGTTTAAAACAAATAAATCGAAAAGCATCAAGCCCTAAAGTAGGTTCTATCAGTCTCAACAGTCATGTACATTCACATAATCCAAAGCTATAAAAATTAAACACTCATCATCGGACATCCTTAATTTATTCATAAAAATCATCTTTAAGCTAAACAAAATGCCATAGCAAAAATTTGTTCCTAACTACAAATGCAAATGCTTAACTATGAACACTAACACCCCCAAACTTGAAGGATGCAGAGTCCTCAATGCATGAAAACTAACTAACTAAAACTAAATTATATGCAATGCAATGGGCGGTACCTCACTACGGTCCTACTTTGGTAGTGCGGTCTTGGTGGCCTTGTGCGTGATACGCTTCTTCTTAAGCGTAGCAATTGGCCCATCTTCCTCATCTGGTCTCGGTGGTTCTTCTTGCTCATCCTCCTTGTCATGTTCATGCTCGACGTCTTAAATGTCACTCCCATCAGTATGAGTGTTCTAAACACGACCAGCAGATCACTTCAGATGATGTTGTATCCGTGCTACAGAATTTTGAGTCGGAGCATGTGCAGGGGCAAGAGTGTTATCAGCCATTTCTTCATCATCACTCTCAATAGTGACTGGGTCATCTATTGGGTTTTCAGGTGGCAGGGCCTCTATCGGGGCTTTTTTTTCTCTGTCTCGTCGGACGAGGACTTGATGTGGCATCAACACGGGTTGGCTCTTGTGTAGTTGGGTCTGATTGAGTAGGGGTCGAACGAGTATCAGGGGTTCTCTTGGATAGTGGGGGGTTCTTCGGCGCATTTAACAGGGCTTCTGAGAAGGGAGAGAAATTTTTGGTCATGTGCGGCAACATCTCCTTAAAATAAGAGTTCATCACCTCATCCCTCTCTTTGATGTACTTAAAAGGGTCTGCAAGTTGCTGCGCATCTCCTCAATCTCTTCCTTTATGTGCCTAGTGGACGCTACCAAGGAAGCAATAATTGTCGCGACAACAGTTTTCGCCCCACCCTCAATAGTCTCTGTTGGGGCATCTTCATCAAAATCCTTAAGGCCTGGGATTTGGTCTGTGGTTAATCCTTGCTTCCCCTTGTGTATCTCATCATCATCATCTTCATAAACCTCTTTCTTTTTGCAAAGGGCCGTAATCAGGTTGGGGAAAATTAGAGGGCTAGGCTTCCTCTTCAAGCACGCATACACCTCGTCAATGATTATCTTTCCCAAATCTATCGGTCGTGCATTGAGAATGGAGTGTAGAAGGAGGAGCTTATTTAGGGTGACGGTTGTGTGGTGAGAGGTTGGCATCAAGCAAGTCTTGATGTAGTGGTTCCATAATTTGGCATTGGGCTTCAAACGTCCTTCTCCATAATCTTGTTGGCTGGATCCAACTCTGTTCCCCTAAAGCACAAATCTTCCAGAACTTTCTTGATCATCTGGGCGTTGGTAACTTCCACAAAAGAGGTGTGTTGGTCAACAACATTTTTCAGCCCATAAAATTTGTTTATTGTTACAGCGGTGAACTTGATTTGTTCTCCTCAGACGTACACATCGGACTGTGTAGGGCTTGTTAAATGGGCATAAAACTCCATCACTAGTGGGACAGAGATGTTACCCGGATGCTTGACGAACACTTCCCAACCATGCTTTGTGATAACCTCCATGATCTCGGCATCAAATCCTTCATCACCTTTAGAAGGAAAAGTGAATCCTTGCTCGGGGAAAACTTTTTTTTCCTTGATTTGTTGGAAGTGAAGCTTTGCTGCTTTATCAATAAATTTCTTGATTTTGATGGTCGGCTGGGCTTGTGTGCTACTCGAAGCACCGGTGACATTTTTGCAACGAACCATGGTTGAAGGAAGAGGCAAAGATTGTTAGGACGATTAGGGTTTTTGGGTGAAGTCTATGTTGTAGAAGATGAAGAAGAAAGTGGTTTGAAGGAAACAAAGTAAGGGAATTATGAAAGAGGGAAATGTGTTTTAATGAAAAAGAAAACTGACACAATTAAGGGTAGAGAGAGTTGATGCGACGGTTATAGGCGTGGGGAAGAGAGAGGATGTGATGGGGAGTTAATGCAAAGTGAAAAGTTGGAGAGGGAATCTTAGAAGTGCAATGATAGTGTGGGGTTTTGAAAATTAAATAGGTATAAATTCCCCCATTTTTTGCCCTTTTTATGTCGCCCAAACACCTTGGAAAAGTTTGGCCCTTTTCAACTTCCCTCAATAAGGTATGGACAAAACCCTAACCATAATTGAAAAGATGTTGCTTCCTTAAACCAAGCCCTCGCATGACCCCTACAGCTGTAGGAGGCAATCTGACATGGGTAATAAAGACAAAATAAAAGCATGTCATAAAATAATGAACTAAAAGAGAAAAAAATAAAAGATAAAGCTGATTATTTATAAATATAGAAAATATATAATAAAAATATATGCTATAGCAAAATAGAAAGAGTGAGGAAGTGTAAACTCTTATGGATCATACAAGAGCAATGATGACTTGTTACGCAGGATTGAGGCTCTATTGTAGGCCTTCAGTCTTTGGCCATTGACCTTGAAGACAGTGTCATCTTCAAGGTTCTTGATGTTCACAACACCATGATGATAGACCTTGTGTAGTTGAAAAAGGGCCTGACCATTGCGACTTGAGTTTGCCAGGGAAAAGCTTAAGCCTAAAGTTGTAGAGGAGCACTTATTGGCCTTCTGAAAAATATCATGGTAAAAGATGCTTGTCATGCCACTTTTTTCTCCTTGTACAGGCGTGCATTCTCATAAGCTTGGGCTCTAAACTCTTCCATCTCATTTAGCTCCAATAGCCTTCTTTCCCCAGCTAGTTGGGCGTCCATATTGAGCTTTTTAATAGCCCAATAAGCCTTGTGTTCTACCTCGACGGGAAGATGGCATGCCTTGCCATAGACAAGCTTGAATGGTGACATTCCCAAAGGTATTTTGAATGTTGCTCGATAAGCCCATAAGGCTTCATCCAGCTTTGGGACCAGTCTTTCCTTTTGGGATTGACCACCTTCTCTAATATTTATTTTATCTCTCGATTGGAAACTTCAGGTTGGCCATTGGTCTGGGGTGATATGTTGTAGCAATTTTGTGCTTTACAACATATCTTTGTAATGCTTTGGCAATGAGCTTGTTGTCGAAGTGAGTGCCTTCATCACATATGATGGCTCTTAGGGCACCAAATCTTGTGAAAATGTTATTGTGAATGAACTTCAAAACTGTTTTAGAGTCATTCTTTGGTGTAGCTACTGCCTCGACCCATTTTGACGTGTAATCCACTGCTAATAGTATGTAGAGATCTCCAAATGATGAAGGGAATGGTCATATGAAATATATTCCCCATACATCAAAGAGCTCTACCTCCAAGATGTTTTGCAATGAAATTTTATGCCTTCGAGATATATTCCCCATCTCTTGGCATCTGTCACAAGCCTTGTGAAATTCATGTGCATCTTTGAAGAGTGTGGGCCAATAGAATCCGGCTTGTAGAACCTTCGCAGCAGTTCTAGCTCTTCCAAAATGGCCTCCACATGAGGATGAATGGCAATGGAATAAGATATCCATTTGCTCCTGTTTAGGGACACATCTTCAAATCATTTGGTCAGCACATTGCTTGAATAAATAAGGCCCGTCTTAATAGTAGAATCGCACATCATGTCTGAATTTCTTTCTTCTTTGGCTATTCAAATCAGGAGGCAAAATACCACTAACGAGAAAGTTAACAATATCAGCATACCACGAAATTACTACAGCAAATAATATTTTATCATCTGGAAATTCCTCATTAATTTCTAGTTTATTATTATGTTCATCATTTTTCTCTAGCCTACAAAGATGATCAGCAACTTGATTTTCAGTGTTCTTTCTTTCCCTAACCTCTAAGTCAAATTCTTGCAAGAGAATTATCCACCTAATAAGTCTAGGTTTAGTATCATTTTTAGTCACTAAGTACTTAATAGCTGAATGATCAGTATGTACAATGACTTTAGTGCCTATCAAGTATGCTCTAAACTTATCAAATGCAAACATAACAGCCAACAGTTCTTTCTCAGTGGTTGTGTAATTGATTTGTGCATCATTTAAAGTGTGACTAGCATAATAGATGACATGAAAGATATTACCTCGGCGTTGCCCAAATGCTGCTCCCACTGCATAGTCACTTGCATCACACATAAGCTCGAATAGTGAGGTCCAACCATGGGGAACAACAATGAGTGATGTGATAAGTTTTTCTTTCAGTTCCTTGAATGCTCTATAGCAATCGTCATTGAACACAAAGGGTTGGTTTTGCTGTAGCAAAGTGCATAGGGGCTTGGAGATCTTGGAGAAGTCATTTATGAACCTCCTATAGAAAATTGCGTGGCCTAAAAAACTTCAAATGCCCTTCACGGTGGTGGGAAGAGGTAGCTTATCGATTACTTCAACCTTTGCTTTGTCTACATCTATTCTTTTTTGTGAGATCTTGTGACCTAAAACAGTCCCTTCGGCCACCATAAAATGGCACTTCTCCTAATTGAGTACTAAGTCTACTTCTTCACATCGCTTAAGAACCTTTTTCTAAATTACCCAAACATGACTTGAAGTCATCTCCGGAGACTAAGAAATCGTCCATGAAGATCTCCAAACACTCTTCCACCATGTCCAAGAACACGGCTAACATGCATCTTTGAAAAGTAGCCGGAGCATTGCAAAGTCTAAAGGGCATCATCCTAAAGGCGTAAGTACCATATGGGCATGCGAATGTTCTCTTCTCTTGATCCTCTGGCGCTATAGCAATATGGTTGTACCCTGAATATCCATCGAGTAAATAATAAAAAGATTTGTTCGCCAATTGATCTAACATTTGATCAATGAATGGGAGGGGAAAATGGTCCTTCTTGGTTGCCTTGTTGAGCTTTCGATAGTCCATGCAAATCTTTCATCCCGTGATGGTTTTTGTCGGTAAGAGTTCATTATCCTCATTGCTTATCACGGTCATGCATCCCTTATTCGGTACACATTGCACTGGGTTGACCCACGAACTGTTAGAAATCGGGTAAATAATTCCAGCATCGAGCCACTTGATTATTTCCTTCATCACCACCTTCTTCATGACTGGATTAAGCATTCTTTGGGGTTCAACAGAATTGTTGTGGCATTCATCAAGCAGACTTTTGTGCATACAAATAGTAGGGCTTATACCCTTCAAGTCAGCCATAGTCCAACCTAAAGTTTTTTTATGTTGAGCTAACACATTTATCAAGCTATTCTCTTGGTCATGTTTAAGACTAGAGGAAATTATCATAGGCAAAGTTTCATTACGACCCAAATAAGCATATTTAAGGTGTAATGGTAAGAGTTTTAATTCTAACGTGGGTGCATGCCCAAGTGAGGGTTTCAAAGGAATAAATTCAGCAAAATCTAAAGGTTTTAATCGCATACCTAGGCTAGCTATAAACAAGCTGGATTGCTGCATTTCCATTGGGAACTGCTCGAGCTCCTTGCTGTCATCTTCATTGAGCTTCAAATATTCTTCAATTTGTAAAAAATTACTGTAGCAAAATTCTGTAGCTTCTTCTTCTTCTATAGAATCCATGTCCTTAAGACATTGACACTCTTCTGAATCATCCACATATTTGAGGGTGTTGAAGACATTTATGGTCACCCTCTAATTAGCCACTCTCATGGTGAATTCACCATTTTCATAGTCAATCAAAATTCGGCCAGTGGCTAGGAATGATAGCCCCAAAATAATGGGAAAACTATCATTAGCCTCGCAATCGAGAATGAGAAAGTCAATTGGGAAAACAAATTTATCCACCTTCACCACAACATCTTCGATCCTTCCTTTAGGATGATCATGGGATCGATCTGCCAATTGCAAAATAACAGTGGTAGGCCTTGCATTTCCCATACCAAGCTTCGTAAAGACTGACTTGGGCATTAGATTCACACTAGATCCAAGATCGCATAAAGCTCTCTCTATATAGTTATCACCTATTGAGCATGGGGTGATAAAACTGCCCGGATCCTTCTTTTTATGGGGTAATTTGCTCAGCCCAGAGTAGCACTCTTTTACTGTAGCAACAGTCTCATACTTCTCAATCTTCATTTTCTTGGTGATAATATCCTTGAGAAATTTTGCATAAATGGACATTTGATCAATGGCCTCCAAAAATGGGACATTGATGTGCAACTGATCAAGAATATCTACAAATTTCTTGAATTGAAGGTTTTCATTATGCTTCTTCAATCTTCGAGGGAATGGTGGTGGGGGTCTGACTTTTTCCTCTACTGGTGGGGTATATATTTTGTTGTAGCAATATTTGGTCTTCCACCAGTAGGTTCACTTGTTGAGCTCTCATTCTTTTCCTCTTCAAGAGTTAAATCCTTTTGCAACACTGATTCTTCATGCACAATCTTGGGGTTGGAATCATCCACTTTCTTTCCCCCAAACTTATCGTCTTTGTTAAGTTGGGTGCTACTCCTTAAAGTGAGTGCACTACACTCCTCATTGCCATGAGCTTTAGTGACTTTAGTATCACTAGGTAAAATGCCCTGAGGTAAAACATGTAAAGCTTGCACGATTTGACCTACTTGGGTTTCCAAAGCTCTCAAGGACGAACTGTGACTTTGTAGCAATGCTCTTTGGCTTTTAATAGATGCAGCATGGTATTGAAATAAAGCTTTTGTAGTCGTCATAAAGTCTTGGAAAATAGCTCCCAAAGAATTGATGTTCGATGAAGATAGCTTCAACCGTCTAGCACGATGCCATGCGTGTTCGGCGGTGCATACGGCAGCCTTCGGTGGCTGAACGGCTACGAGAAGCTCCATATCAACTATTTTCTGGCCTCTAATCACAGTGGTGGTGGTATTTCTTGAAAATTCACAATGGATCTCCCATTTCAAGCTTTTAAATCTTCTTCTCTCTTACCTCGGTGAGTGACGGTGAAGACAACGACACAGCTACCACCGACGAGTTTGTCTCGGCGATCTGAAGGCAATGGCGGCGATGGTGTCATGTACGATGGTTCGAGGGGTGGCAGATCGAGGTTTGAAACTTCTTCCCCTAATTTTTTCTCTCATTTCTCCCACTATCCACTATCTATTTTTCACATTTTTCCTTTTTCTCTCTCCACATCCTCGCTTCTTCGCCCTTTTTTCACCAATTACACCTATTTAAAATTTAAAACCCTTTCCTCCAAATAATGGGCCCAACCTAAAAGCTCTTAACTTAGTCTTCCAAGATAAAGGCTCATAACTCGGATTCGAACAAGATTCACTAACCCGAGAATTGGGTCATTACAATATGCGGTTTGGATCTAAAGTAAAAAGTACCTCAATTGTCGCTAAGACATCGATTCAAGAGGATACGAGTCCTTATCCCATACAGGGGCGTAGACCCCACAAAATATAAGGATCGAATCCCGAAAGTGAATTACCACACTATACGAAGATAAACACCCCATGAGGCAAAGTAATCACTTCTACTTAACAATGACAGAGTTCGAGAAGAAAGCTCATGCATGAATGACAATATATATCAAACACCGGATAAATAAAGTGGTAAAACAAACAAGGTTAGGGATTATAAATTAAATTGAATTTAAATTTTTTAAAATAATTACGATACGAACCAACTAAGGCTTGACTCTCTCTCTTTTTGAAAACAAAAATATCTCCCTAGTGAAGTCGTCATGTTGTAGCGACTAAAAAATCCGAGTTCCCCATTTTCTTGAATTTTTTTATTTTGAGAAATGGGTAATGTAAAATGGGTAAAGGGTATAAGGTTTTGGGTACTAAAATGGTAATGTGGATTGATTTTATTTTGGGTGTTTAATTCAAACCGAACAAAATTAAGTGTTTACATACATAAATTCATTATTAGTTGTAATAATTGATTGTGTGATTAAATGATAAAAAATATTATATGCCACCATTTTAACCTAAAAAAACAAAATGGTATAGAATAATTAAATTGAAGCCAGTGAATTAAGTATTTAAATTTAAGGGATAATTATATATTTAGTATCACATTTATTTCCGCGTTATTATTTTAATACTCCACTTATTTTTTAGCAAAAATGTACTTAATGTTAGGTTTTCTCAATATTTTTGTATCTCACCATTTAAAGTTAACGGTGACAATGACGTAGAATTTTTTTAATGCCATGCATATTTCTGGTCCTAGTCACCCTTCCACGTGGAATTCTTTCAAACCTAACTTAAACTAAGTTGCCACCTCCCTCATACTTCCTCTCTTCACCTTCGGGCCACTGTCTGCAAGTTCCTGCAAATCATCACCCCAATCCGCAGGTTTTGCTGCCAAATCTTCAACTAGAATATCAACTTCAGCTTGATCGTCCACCACAAGTTCCTTAATTGGTTCACCATCTATCAAGCCTTCATTTATTAACTCTTCCCATAGTGTATAATCAACACCCAAGCTATTAGTCACACTTGAAATGGGCATTGGACTTGTTATATGATCCTTGATTTCACTGCTTGATTCGTTGTCCATGGCAGAAGTGATAAACGTCTCGATCTCGGACCCGATGGTAGCCAGCTGTTCTTGCTCCTCAACTGATCGTTATCAACCACCACAGTGACTGCTTCTTGTTGCAGATTCTTCACACTGGTTTTTCTGTTATTTACCATTTTCGCCCAATTTCGACCCTCGGGACCTTTGCTGAGCAAATTGCTGAATAAAAGTTGGGTTTCATAGAGCTTTAGCAAGGAATGACATTATCTGCTGATATTTTCTCTCTGTGCTCTGTAACATTTCCTCCACTGACCAGACGGTGGCCAGAAGGTGAAGAGAGGAAGTATGAGGGAGGCGGCAACTTACTTAGTTTAGGATAAGGTCTGAGAGAATTCCACGTGGAGGTTTGAGAGAATTCCACGTAGCGTTAAAAAAATGAAAAAAAAATCTGCGTTACTGTCGCTATTAATTTTAAATGGCGGGTACTAAAATATTAAGAACGCGTAACATTAGATATTTTTTTATTAAAAAAATAGACACGGTACTAAAATAATAATGCGATAATAGATGGAATACTAAATAAATAGTTATTCCTAAATTTAATATTGCAGAGACTAAAATGGATGACAAATATTATTTTCAAAGCTTTGGAAACACGAAACACAAATAGGGATGGCAATGGATCTTGGACCCAACCCGAATTCGTAGATTCAGATCCATTTTATAGGGTCTGGATCTTAAAATTTTGGACCTAACGGATCCGGGCCGGATCTGGAACCTCTGATTAAAGTACGGATCTGGGTCTGGATATGACACTAAGATCCGGACCTGGACCCGTTTATAGAAAAACCCACATTTGGTTTTAAAATATTATTTCTTTTTCTTTGCTTTAATTTTATTTTTCGCATTATTCTCTAATGTAATTTTTATTTATTTATGACATGCACTTTTGAAGGAACTCATGCTTGTTCTACTATTAATGAAGATTGTGATAATGCAGAAGTGATGGATATCATTGACATGGTAAAGAAGAAAGTTATTATATTACATAACCTTAATATTAATATTTATATTTATATTTTCATTAAACGAATTTTTCTCTTTGATAGGTTGTTTCTTGTTTGTTTTAGGATGTTGATGATTTAAGTAGTGATGAAGACTAGCACTCTAAGGAGATAGAAGTGCGGTACTCGGCTTGCGACAATGAAATGTTTCATAATCTACATTTTTTAATATTTGTGTTATTCAAAAGAAATTTGTATAATTGTATTGGAGTTTTTTTTTTGAGACTTTAGTTTATCGTTTTTATTATGTTACTAATTGTATTGAAATTAATATTTCTTCCATTGGAGATGTTATGTGAAATTAGTCAATTAGCTTAATGAAAAAATAAACAACTAATATTTGTTTCAATATTTTTATTAAATATAAAAATAATTCTTTAATAAAAATTTTATGAATAAATGATATTGTTATGGTATTAAAAATTTAATGATATTAATTTTTAAATAGAAGATAATTTATTTTATGTATTAAATATTAATGTACTATTTTAATATTATTTTTTGTAAAAATACTTGTATTTTAAAAAAATAAATACAAACTAAAAATATTTTAATATTTATGAAAATATTATTTTTTATAAAAGAAATATATTTTTTCATAAAATAACCAGAACAATTAAAAATATTTTACATTTAGTAATCTAAACATTTAGAAAATAATTTGTTATATTTTACCTAAGAAAACATTTTCTAAAAAATTAAAACTTAATACCAAAAAGAGTGTCTAAACTATATTTTTTTAGATGGATGCTTAAAGTTTTTTTTGCTAAAATAGGTGTCTCAAATTTTTTTTGGCCAAAATAAGCGTCTAAATTAACTTTAAAACAGATAAAAATAAAACTTTAAATACTTATTTTAGCAAAAAATAAATACTTATCTTAAAAAATAGTTATAATTTGGACACATATTTTAATATTAAGCCAAAAATTAATGTGAAACAAGGCTCCTTTATTTCATCATTAGCTGCATATTGGGAAAAAGTGAAAGGCATTTATGCCCTTGGAATAAAGGCACCTTTGTTTATGTATGGTTCACGTTTAAAGTTATCAAACGGTCTTTATCATTCGGCAACTTTACCAAAATATGGTATCTAAATTTTTTTTCTAGAAATATAGTACTTCTTAAATTATTTTTAAAAATATTGTACTTTTTACATTAAAAATAAAATAGGATCGAAACTTTTTTGACTTTGAACAGTGTTTGTATTTTTTATTAAAAAATTAAAGTCGGACTAAAAAGGTTCTTACTTTGAACAGTATTTAACAACGAAGTCGGATTGTATTCCCATCATCTTCAATATTTTTTAATTAAAAAATAGCATAAACAGTGAAGTCGGATTGTATTCCCACCTAATTCACTTTTACTGTAACAAATGCTATAAATTTAAAAATAAAAGTAAAAATATCATTTTTTTAAAAAAAAGTTTCTAGCCCCTATATTCATAGCATTTCCCTCTTTTGATTTTGTAATAACCCATTTTGGGCCCCTAAACTAAATCGACCCAAACAACCAACCTAAACCCATTACAAACCCATAACTCAAATCAGGCCCAAATACCCTAACCATTTACTCAAAGCCTAACCCAACCCTGATATGACCTAATGTAACCCTAATCCCTGAACAATCTTCAGCCACCATCGCCACAACCACCATCGTCGTATCGTCGCCGCCGCCGCCGCCGTCCCTAATATTATTCCGGCCATAACACCAAAATAAACAAAATATCTCTAACTAAATCGAATCCTTAACCAAACCCTAATCTGACAAAATTAAAAACCAAACCCCAATACCAGTCCTAACCTAGTCTACCCTAGCTGCCACCGCCACCTTCTGCAGCTGTTGCCGCCTTCAAATCCGGCTTCTATCAAATCTGAAATGATGAAAGTGGACAAGTTGTTATATTTTAATGCTAAAATCGGGTTATATAACCTATGAAAATAGAGAGATTTAGGGGATGGTTCAAAAAATAGAGAGAAATTGAGGGGTTCTTTTAGATCTGGAAAAATTGTAAGAAGAGGATTTTTCATCCGAAAATTGTAAGCTTTTGGAATCAAAATTTTTTAAGGTTTGAGTTTCTTCTTGCATACTTTTTATTATTCGAATCAAGAGTAAAAAAAATCTTATAAGGGTTCTTTATCTGAAAATCAAAACCCGGTTCTTTATTTTTTTTAAATCGAAAGTTTTCTTTTTTTAAATCGAAAATAAAAAATAAAGAAATGAGAGGTTCAAACCTTACCTGCCGTCGGGAGTGCCGCCGTTGCGCCGTCCGCCGTGAGGCTTCGACGCCGATGATTGGCTTTTATCTCTTTAGGACGACGTCGTTGAAGCAGGGGAAAAAGAGCAGTAGAAGAAACTAGGCTTTTTTTTATTTAAACCTGCTTCGAATGAAATAATAAACCCTTAATATTTGTTTTAAACTAATACACATGAAACGATGTCGTTTTAGGCGTACCCGGTCCACGCGGTGACCCGACCCGGGGAGAATCCGCGTTTTTGTTTAAGGGGTTAATTACGCAAGTGGTCCTTATTCTTCTTCCTCGTTTACATTATTGTCCTGGGATAATTCGATCTTCGGTCCTTATCGTTTTTATGCATTTTTAATATCATTTTTTTTAGCTTTTAATTTATGCTTTCTTTCAATTTAGCCACTGTATTTTTAATATTTAATTCCAACATGATATTTCTGTTTATATTTATGCCCTTATATTTCACATTTGTTTTATTTTAGTCCTTTTTATGCCTTTTCTTGCCATGTAAATTATTAATCTTTGCATTTCAAACCTTAATTTGTTATTCTCATGTTGCCTTATATGTATTATTATTATTATTATTATTATTATTATTATTATTATTATTATTATTATTATTATTATTATTATACCAAGTAGTTACTTTTATATATATTAATATCATATAAAATATATACATATACATAGGTGTTTTTACTTTTGGTAAATATGTTTATATATTTATATTTTATATATGTATATAAAGTTTTGATGTAATTAAAAATGTACAATATCTTGTTCAAATTAATATGTATAGGTTTTTTTAAATAATATATATTTTACCTCAAATATTATGTTTTAAGTATGTATGTAAATAATAATAAATACTTTTTTGTAAAATACATGTATAAACTACTAACCTAATACATATATATAGGTTTTTTATAAGTATAAATATTAAATATATTTTATATTAAACATTACATTTTAAGTATATATATATTATTTTTACATGTTATCTTATATTTATTTGCATCACATATGTTTTTTTAAATCACAAAAAATGTTTTTTAAAGAAATAAATTTTGAATTTTAAATTAGCGTTTTTTAAAACCTCGATAAATCATGTCCTGGGCGTAAAGAGATGTGATGTTTTTTTTAAATTTTTTCAAGAAAATGAGAAGCCGTGTCCCGGGCGTAAAAGGGTGCGGTTCTCTCGATATTTTCGGTATTCAAGAACCGTATTTTAAATTTTAATCGAATTCGTAATTTCCACCACCAAAACATTAAATAATTGACTAGGTACCAATTTTGGGTAGTGTGAGGGTTCTAATCCTTCCCCATCCGTAACTGACTTCTGGACTCGAATTTTGAATCTCTGATTTTATTTTGGTGTTCGGTCTACCATTTTTAAAAATGATCGGTGGCGACTCCACTTATTTTAATTTGGAATCATGCAGGCATTTTTTAAATACATCAAAAAGAAATTTTAAAACCCGAACAAATTTTAAAAGAGAGCGCCGGACGGATTTGGGTACTCATAGCTGGCGACTCCGCTGGGGATCATTTTTGAAAAAGAGAGTCAAGCCACGAGTCGATTATTTTTAAGTTTTGGTCTTTGAAAATTGGCAAATTTGATTTTGATTTAAAATATGATTCTATCTATTTTACCACAAGACATGCATTTTATTTTTCTGTAAATATTACTGATTTATTTATACTGCATTTCATGAGCTTTTTACCTGAGCTCCGTCCTTTTTAAGTGGAAGTATAATACAGCCTTCGTGTGGGTTACCACCGTATAGGTTGGTGAATCTCTTTCGGGATATATTTCTTATGCTTTCGTGTGGGTTACCTCCGTATAGGCATAAGGGATATATCCCCCTGAATTGAACTTGGTCCGTTTGAAACCTGTAATGGGTGAAGATCAGGGGCCTTGCTACCTTTAGTAAGAGACAACGAGGATAATTCGGGTACCCTTCCTTAGAACCAGAACCGCATATAGTGAGCCGTAGGAGACAACCTTTTAGAGCCATGCGAAACTCTACCCGTTTAGCGGTTACCCTTTTAGGCTGCCTCTTTAGTCAATTCAATTAGATGTTAATGTAAATGAACCATAACTATGTAAACCTATTCCTAATAGATTGACCCCAAAATAACATATCCAAATTATAAGAAATCCCATAGAAGCCACAAGTGCGGAATTTACACCTTCAAAATTTTTATTTGTTCGGGTATGTAAATAAATCGCGAATACGGTCCAAGTAATAAATGCCCAAGTTTCCTTTGGGTCCCAATTCCAATATGATCCCCACGCCTCATTAGCCCATACGGCTCCTGAAAGAATTCCTATGGTTAAAAAGATAAACCCTTGTATGCATTTTTTAATGTACAGTTTTATTATCGGTTTTATTTTTACCGTAATTATCATTTAATTTGTTCATTTGATTATTTGATTCGAACTGACCATTCTTTGTATCATATTAAAGCTGTTCATTTTGGCATTCACTGCGTGACATATCATAACACTTTAATTTTAGCATTTTACCAACATGAAATACTGATTCACGACTAGTTCTCAATTTGAAAAAATTATCATCGGGAGAAAATCTAGTACTCTAGATATCAAGGCAATATTCAAAGTTGCAAATAAATCTCGTGAGTTCGAAAGTTGAGCCACGATAACCATTTTTAAATTAGTATTTTCGCATCTAAGACATGCACCTCGCATTTACATGCATACATTTCGAAAAAATTAAAGTCGGTCCCCGAGTTGCCCCATTAAATACAACGAAGTTGGTCGATCTAGCACCTTACAGAGCCTCTTACAAGTGTTTGGTCTTGGGGCATGTCCAAAAGCACCCTCTACATTTTTACAAACAGTGTGCCTCTAACAAGGCCCCAGTATGGGACATTCTTTGCCAATGTCCAGCCTTCATTGTCGAGTCAAACTCTTGTATCCCTGAAATGTCTACATCGAACACAGTCTGCAAAACTTCCTCTGATCAAAACAAAATAATGAGCTGCCATGAACCAACACACAACTTGTGAACTAATTTAGGGGGCAACAGAATCCACACTCAAAGTTTCAAACTCGCTACAAGAACAGTTTCAGACGATGTCATAGAATGAACAAAATTTTGGGGCATGCACCTAGATGAAAGCGGATTCAAAGAAAGTTGATCGAACCTAAGACGAGGTTGGGGCACCGCCACATACAAAAGACCAAGATCATGATAGGACCAGTGAGGAGTCAGGGGCATCTCTTTGGGGACTAAAAAATCATATCACATTCATGCATTTAGTTGCATTCATCTTGCATTAAACCATTTTTCCATACGTCATTCATTTAGATTAAGTGCATACACCAAATTCACCATGCATTTAGGATAGACACATGCATTTAGGCATAAAATTCATGCATGTATTTTTGCATACAAACAGGTTCGAAGAAGAGACCGAACATCCTCAACATGGAGGCAATGACATGATGGCCAACCTTAGTCATGGAGGAGGCCAAACAAAAGACACAAGAACTTCTAAATAAAAGGTACCAGCAACAAAACTTTTGAACATTTACTGATTAATGTTTTTTCTCATTTTCAGGTCACACCTCTCCACCAGTAGAGCAACAGAAGTAACTTTTTTTGGACCTTGCCTTCATCATTGGTGATAGACCAACATTTCCAGATTTTGCTTTACTGCTAATAGTGTAGCAGTTTAGACACTTTGAAGATCTCATTTCTCTGTTGATGGTGCAACAGATCCAAACTTTTCTTTCAGATCTCGTTTACGCCGTCGATAATGTAGCATATCAAATTTTGAAGATCTCGTTTCTCTGTTGATGTGCAACAGATCCAAGCCTTTCTTTCAGATCTTGCTTCGATGTTAATGATGTAGCAGATCAAATTTTGAAGATCTCGTTTCTCCGTTGATGGTGCAACAGATCCAAACCTTTCTTCCAAATCTCGCTTCACCGTTGATGATGTAGCAAATCAAATTTTGAAGATCTTGTTTCTCCGTTGATGGTGCAACAGATCCAAACCTTTCTTCCAGATCTCGCTTCACCATTGATGATGTAGTAGATCAAATTTTGAAGATCTCGTTTCTCCGTTGATGGTGCAACAAATCAAATTTTTTGTCAAGGTTTTATTTTTTCCGTTGATGGAACAACTAGACCAAATTTCTTCCTCGAATCTTGTCCATTCCTTATAGTTGTAGATCAAAAAAACAAAAAAACAAAAAAAAATTGAAAAAGAAAGTTCAAACAAAGAAGAAGAAAAAAATAAAAAAAATCTCAAGAAAAAAGTACAAAAAGTCAAAAAATGAAAAAAATAAAAAATAGTTAATCGACTTTCATCATCCAATCATGTCTTCCCGTTGATGGTGTAGATAGGTCCAAGTTGCTATCATTCGCCGATCTTGCTCCTCCGTTGGTGGTGCAGTAAGGTCCAAGTTGCTATTATTTGATCTAGCCCTTCCGTTGATGGTAAGGCTAGTTCTAAGTTGCCAAATTACCATTCGATCTTATCCCTCCGTTGATGGTGTGGCTGAGGTCCAAGTTGCTGAAATACTTTGATGGTGTAGTAGGGTTTCAGTTAATTTTTTGCTTCTCCGTTGATGGCGAGGTAGAATCCAAATTATCATCTGATCGTGTCCTTCCGTTGATGGTGTGGCTGGGTCTAAGTTGTTGCTATTCAATCATGCTTCTCTGTTGATGGTGTAGTAGGGTTCCAATTAATTTTATGCTTATCCGTTGATGGCGAAGTAGAATCCAAATTATCGTTCGATCTTGTCCCTCCGTTGATGGTGTGGCTGGGTCCAAGTTGCTGCTATTCAATCATGCTCCTCTGTTGATGGTGTAGTATGGTTCCAGTTAGTGTTCTGCTTCTCCGTTGATGGTGTAGTGGAATACAATTTGTTATCGGTTCTCTTCCCTCCGTTGATGGTGTGGATGGGTCCAAGTTACTATCATCCGATCTTACTCATCCGTTGATGGTGTAGTATGGTCCAAAATGTCATTATTCGATCTTACCCTTCCGTTTATGGTATGGTTAGATCTAAATTTACTGACTTTCAAGTTTCCTTTATTAATGTTGTAGCTAAAAAAATGAAAAGAAGAAAAAAATGAAAAAAGAAAAGAAAAAGAAAAAAAAAGAACGAAAAAAGAAAAAAAAAGAAAAAAATTAAAAAAAGAAAAAGAGGAAAAGAAAAAGAAAAAGGAAAAGCAAAGCAAAAAGCAAAAAAAAAATTAAAAAAAGAAGAAAAATAAAAAAAGAAGAAGAAGCTTTCAATTTTCTGATCTTGCCTCTTCGTTAGAGTTGTAACTAGATTAGACATTGGAGCTTTCATCTGCCGATCTTGCCTCTTCGTCACTGTCGCAGCTGGATCGAATTTTTTAGACCCTGCCTCTTCGTTAGTGTTGTAGCTGGGTTAAATTCTCGTTAGGAATTAGTTCATCATCAATAACGTAGTGAGCCGTACTCATTTTGCTTCCCTAATAAATATCCCCCATTTTGAAGATTTTGCTCCCCAGTAGTGACAAAGTAGATCAATCAAGACAAGAAAGAAGACCAGCGTCAAAGAGAAAGAAGATACTGAAGAAAGAAGATATATGTCAAGAGGGAAAATCTCAGCTGGACCAGACAAAACGGGTCATTTTTAGTCTTTGCTCTATTGTCGTTACACAACAACAAGCAAAGAGGGGCAACTGTAATAACCCATTTTGGGCCCCTAAACTAAACCGACCCAAACAACCAACCTAAACCCATTACAAACCTATAACTCAAAATAGGCCCAAATACCCAAACCATTTACCAAAGCCTAATATAACCCTAATCTCTAAACAGTCTTCAGCCGTCGTCGCCCCCCCCAATATTATTCTGGCCATAACACCAAAATAAACAAAATCTCCCTAACTAAATCGAATCCTTAACCAAACCCTAAAACACTAATATGACAAAATTAAAAACCAAACCCCAATACCAGTCCTAACCTAGTCTACCCTAGCTGCCACCGCCATCTTCTGCAGCTACTGCCGCCTTCAAATCCGGCTTCTATCAAATATCAAATGATGAAAGTGGACAAGTTTTTATATTTTAATGCTAAAATCGGGTTATATAACCCATGAAAATAAAGAGATTTAGGGGATGGTTCGAAAAACAAAGAGAAATTGAGGGGATTCTTTTAGATTTGGAAAAATTTGTAAGAAGGGAATTTTCATCCGAAAATTGTAAGCTTTTGGAATCAGAATTTTTTAAGGTCTGAGTTTCTTCTTGCATACTTTTTATTATTCGAATCAAGAGTAAAAAAAATCTTATAAGGGTTCTTCATCTGAAAATCAAAACCCGGTTCTTTATTTTTTTAAATCGAAAGTTTTCTTTTTTTAAATCAAAAATAAAAAATAAAGAAACGACAGGTTCGAACCTTACCTGTCGTCGGGAGTACCGCCGTTGCATCATCCGTCGTGAGGCTTCAACGTCGATGATCGGCTTTCATCTCCTTAGAACAGCGCCGTTGAAGTAGGGGGAAGGAGAACAGTAGAAAAAACTAGGGTTTGTTTTTATTTAAACCTGTTTCGAATGAAATAATAAACCCTTAATATTTGTTTTAAACTGATACACATGAAACGATGCCGTTTTAGGCGTACCTGGTCCACGCGGTTGTAATCACTCATTTTTATCATGTAAATACATATTAGTGTTGCATGTATACATATTATATTATATGTTTATTAGGTGCATGAGTGTTACTAATATATGTAAGGTGTGGTGTGTGCATGTATATTATAAGCTATGTATGTATACGTATTAATGGTGTATGTGTGTCGCGTATGCATCTATATTTAGTACGAGCGTATTTGTTTAATGTGTATAGATGTTATGTCAATTATGTGTGTGATTATTTATGTATGAATACTGGTATGTTATAATTAATGTTTGTATAAGTATATACGTATGTATGTGTATTGCTGTTATAATTATACTATTACTAATATTATTGGGCTAATATATAAAATAAAATCCAAAAAATATATATTAAACCAAATAAATAAATTACAATCCAAGTCCAATTACAAATATTATTACAAGGCCTGGTTGGCCCAAACCCTATCTAATTACAATTATTGTGTGTGTAGGTGACTGTGGGTCGTTGGATCAAGATCTGATCCAACGGCCATGATCAAACCAAGGAACAAAATATCTGCCAGCCGCGTGCACATCACGTCTGGACCGTTCGAGTGCCACGCGCTCGTGCGGTACACGGGCGGACGCTTTGATATCCCACGCGTGCGTGAGCCCCACGCGCTCTGACCCCTCGACTGCTGAGCTCCACGTGGCACGATCTGGAGTCGTTTCACCAAATCGAGGCTTCATCTGGGCCGTTCATCCTTCAAGCCATCTCGACTGTTAGATCAGATCTGATCTAACGGCCGAGAACACGTCTGGCCGTAGGCAGAACCCCCACACCGCCACCATGCTGCACCATGTCGATCTTCAACCATCGCGCTCAGAACATGTCAAAACACGGCAAGAAAGAAATATGTCAGTACAGGTCTGAAAAAGCAAATAATATACAACTTGTACCAAAACCAAAGATAGGCATATATATGTACGAAACAAATATTTTGTAACGGAGAGAGTTGTAACAGAGAAGAACAGAGAGTTGTAATCGAAAGAACAAGTTGTAATCGAACCAGTCAAGTTACAATCGAAATACGAAAAGTCAGTCCAGTGGTAAATACTCGTTTCCCCTTTTTATTTTTGCACGCATACACAAAAAAGGTAAAAAAAAGAGAGAGAGTTGTCTTACCGTCGCCGTTTGTGGGTCTCCCCTCATCAGTGACAAGCCTTTTCGACTTCCCCAAGCCAGATACGGTGAACTGAAGGGAGGGGGAGACCCATTGTAGTTTCGTTTTAGGTTTAAAAAATGGGTTTTTCGTTTCGTATTTCCTAGATCTAGGGCAGATGGAGGCTTTTCCTCTGAATCTAACCTCGGATTCGTGACGAGGGTGAGATGGGGGTTATTTTGGTAGATTTTTTAGGCTCACCGGCCCCGGTTAGCGGCGGCCAGCTACGGAGAATATGGCGGCCGGCCGCCGGATTCTGGGTTTCAAGGGGAGAGTTGAGAGAAAACGAGAGAGAGAGTTTGGTTATAAAACAAAAAAATGAAACAAAATGGGGGAAAATTGGTTTCGGCCTAAAAAAAGGGTTTATATAGTTATTATTATTTCGTTAAATGGGGAAATTACATACTAAATCCCCTCGCGTTTCCAATATTTCCACTTCTGTCTCACCGCATGGTATATTTACAACTCTGGTCCCCCTTGTATTTCAAAATCTTGCAATCCAGTCCCTAAATTACACCGAATCAGTTTTTAAATGGTAAAATTACCCCTTTAACCATCCCGCGTTTTTGAACTTTTCATTTCGGGTCTGCCCCTTGTTCTAATTACAGTTTTGATCCTTCTAGGTTCTGTCTATTTTGTATTTTTGTCCTTAAATTGCATATTATTATCCTTTAATGTCTGCCACTGACTTTTATTTCTTTTCATTTCAGTCATGTTTCTATGTAAATACTCATGTTCGTATTATAATCGTATATGTTAATGTAGTCTTTTGTCTTATTATATATCTCTCGTATATGCCTCGTATTTTTATGTTCACATGTATATGTGTATTAAGTTTATAATGATTATGTGTCTTTTTGTTTGATTATTCATATTAAACATGTTATGTTCTAGTTGATTCGTATACGGTATATTTTGTATTTTTGTATGTGTGTATGTTTTCTTGGCTTTTTAGGTTACATGTTAGTCTATTTATTTTTTTATATATATAATATATTTGTTCCATATATGTTGAAATATGTTTTATTACTAGTATGTATGTCTTCTTGAAATATATGTTCGTCTACACACATATTTATTCCTGTCTTGTTATTGTGACATGTTAAATTTGCTTTTATTTACTGTTAAGCTTGTTATGTATATGTGTGTTTTAATTACATATTTTTATTTATGTTAGATTAGTATTCTGTTATGTGAATATTTATTGTCTTTAAATTATCTGCTATGTCTTATATTTTTGTCACTAAGATTGCATACGAGATATAAATTGTTAATGCGGTGCCCTTTTATCCGAACGTAAACGGGGCCAGTATCAGGCGTAGTGATAGTGGTTGGGCGTTTACTCTCGGATAACGGGGCCCTTAAAATTTATTCGCAATTATGACCGAATTTTAAAATAATCTTCACTTTAATCCGGAAAATTTAATATTAATAAAGCGGTAATTATTAAAATACTAATTTTGGGCGGTGTGGGGGTGCTAATCCTTCCCCATCCGTAACCGACTCCCGAACCCAACATTTTTTGAATCTCTGGTTTTACGGTGTCTGGCCTACCTAAGTGGCCGGTGGCGACTCCATTTTTTTAAAATGCAGTTTTTTTTAAAATCCCACGGAATAAATATTTTATATCAAAAAAATCACAAACACCTTTCAAACACCATTCGAAAAACCACGTTTTTTTTAGCGATAGAAAAGAGGACATCGCTACAGATGGCGACTCCGCTGGGGACAATTTATTGTTTTTTTTCAAAAAACAAATGAGAGTCAAGCTTTTAAAATAATTACCGCTTTACTATTAAATTAACATTGGGTCATAATTGCGTATTTATTTTAACGCATTTAAAATATGGCATATAAACCCGTTTTTTTAAGTGGGGGGGAAAACGCTAATGCTTTCGTGGAGATGTCGTTCTCCCGTATGGGCAGAGCAAGTACCTTCGGGGCTCGAGTACCTTATGCTTTCGTAAGGATATCGTTCCTTCGTGCGGGCATAAGCGAATGGGTCCCCCTGAATTGAACCCGGTTGAAATGAGCCTATAATGGGTGATGATCGGGGGCCTTGCTACTTTTAGTAGAGGACAGCAAGGACAATTCGGGTACCTCCTAGAACCAAGACTGCATGTAGAGAATACATAGAAACCCACCCTGTTAGAGCCATGCGGATAACCATAGGTGCTTTAGACGGGATAAATAGAGTTGTTTTGTGTGTTTATTCTGTTTAATTTTGTCCTTTTATTTACATATTTATTAATTTTATCTGGTACTGACTTGTTTTCTTTTCACTTTTGTTTTTTTTTTCAATACATCATACATTTGCATTACATAAAGGTACTGGATCAAGTGGTTTGCCTGATCAGAAAGTCTTTCACCAGGGAAAAAAGGTGTCTTAGGAAAGAAGAGCTTAATTTGTCAGTCAGATATTGGTCAGAGGTCAACCAGAAAATCCAAGGGGACAGTTTGCCGAACGAACGCGTAATAGCAGGGTACACCTATATGAGTCTCCAACAGAAAGACCTATGGGATCTTCAGAGCATTTGGGAAAGATGGGACCGAAGACTACAAGACTTGTTCTGCGATAGTTATGGCGACATTGCACAGCTGTTAAATGTACGGATTAACCAGCCCCTACTCCGAGCTATAGTCCAGTTCTGGAATCTGGCTTTTTGCTGCTTCACCTTCAATGGGCAGGACATGATGCCTACAGTAGAAGAATACACTGCTTTACTTAACCAGAAAAATATTCAGGAAGATTGGATCTACGCGAAGCCTCCGAGGAATCAGAATTACACTGCAAAACTCAAAACCTTTGCGGGAATGAGTGACGATTGGGTTAATGGCCTGCTTCAGATCCGAGGAGACAATACTATTTTTGCATGGGAAAGTATTCGGGACATCATACCGGCACATCCAGAAGAGGCAAAGAAAATGGACTTGTTCGCCTTAGGAATATATGGCTTGGTGATCTTTCCAAGAGTACTCGGGAATATTGACATAGCCATTCTGGACTTATTTGAGCGGGTAAAACGGAAAGCAAACCCAGTACCAGCAATCTTGGTCGAGACTTTCATTTCTTTAAATGCTAGCCGGAAACATGAAGAATGACGTTTTCGAGGATGCGCACAGCTGTTACAAGTATGGATTCAGAGTCACATGTGGAAGACACCGACGAGGGTCCTGCCGGGGATATCCTTCCAAGGTTTTTCGCCTTTACAGGAGTACTTAGAAAAGGAATGGCGAGAGGAGTTGAAAACAAAAATGTGGACTAGTTTCTTCAAGAACATTCAAGATGAAGACATAACATGGAGGGTCCCATAGCTCGGTAAAGTTAATTATTTTCTATACAGTTGTGGTGATTTCAACTGGCTGATGATGTTGGGGTTGCATGGAGGGATCGCCTGTGCTCCGCTTTTAGTGTCTCGACAGTTTGGATCACGACAGTTCATTCCCAATACCGCCGGATTAAGCCAAACTGAATTTCTTTTCAAAGAGGAGTTCAAAGGAAAAATTCAGACCATTATGAGGGCCTGGTACCATTATTACCGGATCAGGGTGGAAGGAGATACCGAGCACATGACTACCCCGGACTACGATCTTTGGAGACGTTTGAGGGTTAATAATGTGATTCATGAATCTGATCAAGGACCAGCAGTGTCACTCGAAGAGCTTACAAGGGTGGTACCGTCTGAAGCTGACATCTTAAGGAATGAACTCGAAGAAGTTAAAAGGAAAATGGACATCCAACAGACCCAACATGCGAGCGAGCTCTATAAGGCAAGCTTAGAGGTTGACGAGCGGGACGGGATCATTAGGCAATTGAAGAAATTAAATGCATATTTGAACGGCAAGAATGCTCTTTATCAAAAAGATGCCCTTCTACTACAAGCAAAAATACAAAAGGCCAGCCAGAGTCAATTCATAGCTGTGGAAAGAGAAAGGATGAACGGTATCCGTTTGGTGGAAGAAGAACGAGAAATCAGTAAGAGAGTAATCGAGAAAGAGATATAAAGCTGCCGGTTGGCTATGGAAGAAGAAAAACGGTCCTCCAAGAAGGCCATTGATCAGGAAAAGGAAAGACTCAGGCAAGAAATCAGCAAGGGAAAACAAGCTGTCCATCATGAGAAAGAAAGCGTCGCCGTATGGAAAAGAAAGTCCATGAGTAGCCGAAATAGACTGTTAGAGATGCAAAAATTGTACGATGACACTATTCGAAGTCTGGAGCAAAGCCAAAGTCAGAATGGCGAATTAAAAGGAAAGGTGACGGAAGTTGAACACTCACTTCGAATGTACTGCCGCAGAAATGGTTTCACTGAGCTTCAAGAAAGAGAGCGTGAAGTAAGCATGTTACGAGCACGAATTGAGTCCCTCGAAGCAACTGTTGAGGATTACAAGGAAAGAATTAGTGTGTTCGAGGAAGCTACAGTCGGAGGGGATACCTATTGGCAAAAGAGACTGCGCGACGCCGCCCGGATGGTACAAGACAGGGACCAGTATTACGCAAACTTGATGGTAGACATACAGCGAGTCGCCAGGCATGTGAATGATTTAGCTGTCGAGGCTGAGACACTCCGACCTTTCATAGCCCCGGAAATGGAAGAAGCTCTCAGGTTCCTCAAGCTGCTCAGGGCAATTGGAAAATTTGGAGATAGAGCTAAGGCTTATCTATAGGACTCTGTGTTGTAATTAGATATTTTGTATTAGGGATCTTTATTTTGTAATACGAACTCTGTTGTAATCTAGACCCTTTAATTCTTGTGGAAGTAGTTCAAAAGGGTGACTACCAGCGGAATCAGTACCTTATCTGCATACATTCTTGCATTTGCATCATGACATTCGCATCATTATACATGCATTTATTTCTTGCGACCATATTAACATTATGAATATTGTGGTGTTGTGTGTAGTTAACCCGCAATCATTCATCACCCATACTTTACCCGGTTACAAAGCAAGCTCATGGAAGACAGGATAATCAGTCTAGAAAAAGGGCAAAAAGAGCTCAAGACAAGGCTGGAAGAGGCCCAAAGAAGCCTCAGTGATCAGATTGCGCAGTCGCAAGCATCTATAGTATCCGACATAACCGCATTGTTGGCTAAGAGTCTTGGAAAAAGAGTGGAAGGAGAAAATGTTCAAGAGCCAGAGGGTACCCCAGCTCACTACAAGGTTCAACCAACTGCACCGAATCCGACTAGAAAGGTGTATATCGACCTTGCAGGAATGTCATCTAGTTTTCAAATAGGGGCACCTGAAACTCAACCCCTCGATGCTGAAGCACTCTATGAAGAAAAAGTGCCGGACCTGAACATGGTTGAAAGGATCAGGACCGAGGTAGAGAAAAAGTGGGAGGAAAGGTTTCGCCTCATGGAGGAAAAATTTAAAACGTTACAATCAAATAAAGAATCAGATAATGACGTTAACGACTTAAGTCTGGTGTCCGATCTTGTCCTACCGCCAAAATTTAAAATGCCAGAGTTCGAAAAATACGATGGAACCACATGTTCTTCCGCACACATAACAATGTACTGTCGAAAGATGGCGGCCTACCATAAGGATGAAAAGCTACTGATCCATTGTTTACAGGACAGCCTAACTTGAGCGGCGTTACGGTGGTACACCCAGTTGAGCAAAACAAATGTTAAGACATGAAAAGCATGTAGCAGACATGACCCCCAGTAGAATTATGTTGGAAAATATAGGGCAGAAGTCCAACGAAAGCCTGCGGCAATACGCCCAAAGGTGGCGGGAAGTGGCCGCCCAAATTCAGCTACCCATCCCGGAACATGAAATTACGTCGTTATTTGTTAATACTCTGAAAGAGGCACTCTTTGATCGCCTCATTAATAACACAATGCAGTGCTTTGCTGACTTAATCAGGACTGGGGAGTCCCTTGAATTAGCAATTAAGAGCGGTAGAATTGATGGCGGGGAAGGGTCTCGGAAGTATAACAATAGAAATGAAGTAAACACCACCAGCACTTATACCGCCCCGAAGAACTTCACAGTCTCACAGCCACAAGCACCTGTGGGAAAAACACAAAACTCGAATCAAAGAGATGAGAGAATCCCCATAAAAGAGAAAGAGAGAAGAACTTTCACTCCCCTACCTGTTTCGTACTCAGAACTTTATTCCCAGTTGTATGAAGCAGACCTGGTCCGTCCATACATCGCTACTCCTGTCAATCCGCCCTTGCCGTCTTGGTATAATCCGAACGCGCATTACGACTATCACGGCGGTACCCCTGGACATCCCACTGAGAACTGCCTTGCTTTCAAAAAACTGCTGCAGAACTTAATCGATTCTGAGATATTGAAGTTTGAAGAGCCGAGTGTAGCCAACAACCCGCTGCCTAATCATGGGAACAGAGGAGTAAATGTTATTGAAGAATACTTTACCAAGAGGATTAAGGATGATGTGTCAGAAATCAAATCTCCTTTACGGTGGGTATTTCAACAGTTATGCATGGCCTGTGCGATCGACAAAGGCATGATAACAAGGCAGAAGGGATGCGGAGAGTATTGTGAATTCCACCAGACTGAAGGGCATGATATCCAAGAGTGCGATGAGTTCAAGAAATTGGTACAGCAACTAATGAATGAAAAACAAATAGAATTCTTCGAGGAGCCCATAGGGAAGAAGGGGTCGGACGTGCACATGACGGATAGCCCCAAATCTAAATACGAGAAGGATAGACCTTTTATCATCTCTCCCAGGCCAGGGAATGCAGGTGCCTCCCAAGGAGAAACCAACAAGATAAATCCCAAGATCATCATTTCAGCACCATCTCCATTCCCATTCAAAGATATGCAGCAAACCCCCTGGAATTATGTTGTAAATGTGACCACGCCAGAAAATCTAGAACATGGTCAAGAAAAAGAGCCTACACTAAAAGACCAACAAAGCCAGAACGATGTGAACGTTGGTGAGGCAGGCCATTTCACAAGGAGCGGCATATGTTATTCCTCTGAGACTTTGAAAGCAGTTGAAAAGGATAAGGGGAAGAATACAGCAGTTAGCCCCACGCAGATATTTGGAGAAGAACCTCCCCCAAAGATAAATGAGCCGGTAACTGAGGCCCAGGCTAAAGAATTTTTGAAGTTCTTAAGACATAGCGAGTACAACATGGTGGAACAACTACGAAAGCAACCGGCCAGGATCACAGTACTGGAATTACTCTTGAGTTCAGAAAAGCACCGGGAGACGTTACTAAAAGTACTGAATCAAACTTTTGTGCCCCAGGACATTTCTGTGACAAAGCTGGACATTATAGTGGGGCATATCACTGCCTATAATCATATAACGTTCAGTGATGATGAGATCCCTGAGAGAGGAATGGGGTCCACCAAAGCCCTTAACATCACTACCCACTGCAAAGGGTATGTAGTACCTGGCGTACTGGTCGACAACGGGTCAGCATTGAACGTCTTGCCTATGGTGACCCTGCAAAAACTGCCAATAGATGGTTCTCACCTAAAGCCCATGCCACAACTCGGTAAGAGCCTTTGATGGTACGCAAAGAGGGACAATGGGGAAAATTCAGGTGCCCCTATTGATCGGACCAACTGAATATGTGATCGATTTTGTGGTGATGGACATAAAACCATCTTACAGCTGCTTGTTGGGAAGACCATGGATCCACTCCGCAGGAGTTGTCCCCTCATCATTGCATCAAAATTTAAAATTTGTAGTCGAAGGCAAATTGGTCACAGTAGAGGCAGAGTAGGAAATTGTTGCTTCAGTGACATCAGACGCCCCATACATTCAAAATGATGAAGATGCTGCAGAATGCTCGTTCTGAGCATTAGAACTAGTGAATGCCACGTTTTTTTCGGAGGGAAGTCGGATCCCCTACCCCAGGTTATCTAATTGTACCAAGATGACTGTCGCAGAAACTTTAGGCCGAGAAGCCAAAATAGGAAAGGGACTGGGGAAGAAATTACAAGGAAACCTAAGACCCAAGAATATGATAACCAAGAAGGATCGTTTCGGGCTGGGTTACCAACCAAGTGTCCAACAGCAGAAAGAGGAATATAAGAGAAAGGAGGAGCAAAGAAAAGCCAGATCTAAAGGAGAAGACATTCTGTGGAGACCGATGTCCTTTCCTAGTTTGAAAACCACTTTTGTCTCCGGAGGGTTCTACCAGCCAGGTCAAGATGTTGGAGAGGCAATGAAGAAATATGAAGTACTCAACCAGGATGAGATACTCAGTGAATCATTTGAAGGGATGTACATCAACATGGTAGCTGAAAAGGACCGAGGCAACAAAATGTTGACCAACATCTGCCATTGTCGTCCCAGGGAAACACTCGATAACTGGAGTTGCATTGATCTACCTGTAGTTTTTAGGAATAGATCAGAGTAATGCTCCAAATCAACCTTTTGTTTTTGCCCGTAAACAATGGGGATCTCTTGTACGGGGCACCTATGTTAACTTTTTGATTGAAATGAAAATATCCCCACTTTCCTAAAATGACCAAAGTTTCATTTATTTTATTCATGCATTCTTCATGTTCATTCCCTTCATATAAAGCCGTCTCCTTCCCAATACAATTCGTTCTCATTTAATGCAGGTCGCTCATGATTGACGATATGAATGATACCGATCCAATCTCGAGTGAATTTTGAATGCCCCGAGGTCTCGAGAGGGAATTGAGGAAGGATATGATGGGATAGAAAGTGAGGTCTGGAAGAGTTAAAGAGAATGGTGGCCAACGAAGAAAGGCGGATCATGCCCCATCAAGAAGAAAGCAGTTGTGAACTTGGGGATCAAGAAGAGAGAAAAAGAAATAAAAGTAGGAACGACGATTTCCTAAAAAACCAAGCATGAACTGATAACCCTACTTCAGAATTCAAGGATGTCTTCGCTGGACTTATCAAGATATGTCGGGTTGAATACCGACATAGTGGTGCACAAATTGCCAACAAAATCGGAGTGCAAACCAATACAAAGAAAAACTTCGAGAATGATACGGATATGTTGTTAAAGATCCGAGAGGAAGTGAAAAAGCAGTTTGATGCTGGATTCTTGGAGGTAGCCAAATACCCTGAATGGGTTGCAAACATTGTACCAGTACCAAAGAAAGACGGGAAAGTTCGTATGTGTGTAGATTATAGGGATCTGAACCGAGCCAGCCCTAAAGACAACTTCCCTTTACCACATATTGACACGCTAGTTGACAACACCGCAGGACATTCATGGTTTTCCTTCATGGACGGCTTCTCAGGGTACAACCAGATAAAGATGGACCCTAATGACATGGAGAAAACTACGTTCATAACCATGTGGGGCACTTTTTGTTATCGAGTAATGCCGTTTGGGCTAAAAAACGCAGGGGCAACATACCAAAGAGCAATGGTGACTCTTTTCCATGACATGATGCACAAAGAAATAGAAGTATACGTGGACGACATGATCACCAAGTCCCGAACAGAGGAAGAGCACCTACAAAACTTGAGAAAACTATTCCAAAGACTACGGAAGTACCAACTGAGGCTCAATCCTGCCAAGTGTACCTTCGCCGTTACTTCTGGAAAACTCCTAGGGTTCGTGGTAAGCAGAAGAGGGATTGAGATTGATCCAGATAAAGTGAAAGCCATCCAGGATCTCTCACCACCCCGCAATCAGAAGGAAGTTCGCGGTTTCCTGGGGAGGCTGAATTATATCTCTCGTTTCATTTCCCAATTAACCGACCAATATGACCCGGTCTTCAGACTTCTTAGAAAGAATAATCTTGGTGTGTGGGATGAGGAATGTCAAAGAGCCCTAGAAAAGATCAAAAAGTACCTGACAAATGCTCTAATTTTAGTCGCACCAGTACCTGGTCGACCATTAATTCTCTACCTGACAGTTTTTGAGAATTCAATGGGATGCGTATTGGGGCAACACGATGAGTCAAGAAAAAGGGAGCAAGCCATCTATTACCTAAGCAGGAAATTAAATGATTACGAAACATGATACCCGCCAGTGCAGAACCTGTGTTGTGCTCTAGTTTGGGCTACCAAGCGGCTTAGACAGTACATGCTGTACCATACTACTTGGTTGATATCCAAGCTAGATCCATTGAAGTTCTTAATGGAAGCGCCAGCACCAACAGGAAGGATGGCCCGATGGCAGATGCTCCTATCTGAATTCGATATCGTATACGTTAACCTGAAAGCCGTAAAAGGGAGTGTCGTACCAGATTTCCTAGCTAGTCGGGCTTCGAATGACTATGAGGCATTGAACTTTAATTTCCCAGACGAAGACTTGATGTGCATTACAACCGAAGAAGAGGTTTCAGATGATAAATCATGGAAGCTTTACTTTGATGGAGCCTCTAATAACCTCGGACATGGGATAGGAGCAGTGCTAATTTCTCCTGAGGACGTCTATTATCCTTTCACCAGCAGATTGGAATTCTTCTGCACAAACAATATAGCTGAATACGAAGCTTGCGTTATGGGACTGAACTCAGCTATTGAAAGAAAGATTAAAGAACTTCGAGTATTCGGAGATTCATCCTTAGTAATTTACCAATTGCGCGGGGAATAGGAAACCAGGGACCCGAAGTTGGTCAAATATTACGAATTGATCCAAGAGCTCACCAAAGAGTTTGAAAAGGTCAGCTTCAATTACCTGCCCCGAGAAGAAAATCAGATAGCAGACGCCTTGGCAACCTTGGCATCCATGTTTAAAACAAACACCGGGGCAGAAATGAAGCCCATTGATATGCAGACGTTTGAAAGGCCTGCTCATTATTGTAATGTACAGGAAGAGATTGATGGAAACCCATGGTACTATGACATCTTGCAATATGTCAAGCTTCGAAAGTATCCAGAAGGGGCAAACGACAATGACAGAAAAACGCTCAGAAGAATGGCAACAAGATATGTCCAAGATGGGGAAATCCTATATAGGAGAAGTCATGATCAGACATTGCTGAGATGTGTGGATGCCCGGGAGGCGAAGGAGATTTTAGCCGAAGTACATGACGGGCTTTGTGGAACACACGCCAACGGGATGTCTATAGCCCGGAAAATTATGAGATATGGTTATTTCTGGTTGACCATGGAGGGAGATTGCATTGATTACGCCAGGAAATGCCACAAATGCCAAATCTACGCTGACAAAATTCACGCACCCCCATCGCTTTTACACACCATGAATTCTCCGTGGCCTTTCGCGGTTTAGGGCATGGACGTCATCGGGCAGATTCATCCGAAAGCTTCTAATGGACACCGTTTCATTTTGGTCGCCATAGACTACTTCACTAAATGGGTAGAGGCAGCGTCTTACGCCAACATCACAAGGACTACAGTATGCAAGTTCTTAAAGAAGGAGATTGTTTGTCGATACGGATTTCCAGAAAGGATCATCACCGACAATGCTTCCAATCTGAATAACAAAATGATGACGGACGTGTGCACTCAATTCAAGATAACACACCACAATTCCATAGTCTATCGTCCTAAAATGAATGGAGCAGTGGAAGCAGCAAACAAGAACATAAAGAAGATCATAGCGAAGACTACGGATACCTACAAGGATTGGTATGAGAAGTTGCCTTTTGCCCTTTTCGCCTACAGGACGTTCATTCGCACATCAACGGGAGCAACACCCTACTCCTTGGTGTATGGTACCGAAGCAGTACTCCCCATCGAGGTAGAGATCCCGTCTCTCTGAGTCTTAAACGAAGTAAAATTGGAAGAAGCCGAATGGGTGCAGGCTAGACTCGACCAGCTAAATCTCATTGATGAAAAGAGACTAAAAGCCATTTGTCATGGTCAGATGTACCAAAAGAGGATGATGCAGGCATACAACAAAAAGGTGCGCCCAAGAGAATTCAAAGAAGGGGATCTGGTGCTCAAGAAAATCCTCTCGATCTAGAAAGATGCTCGAGGAAAGTGGATGCCCAACTGGGAAGGACCGTACGTCGTAAAAAAGGCCTTCTCAGGAGGAGCCCTGATCCTGACAGAAATGGATGTGGACGAGCTGAAAAATCCCGTAAATTCTGATGCCGTTAAGAAATACTATCTTTGAAAAAAAAATAAAGAGAACAAAAATGGAGAGCTCAGGGCGAAAACCCGAAACCGGGCGTCTTGAAGCAAAGAGAGGACCCGAGTTGAAAACCCGTAAAGGGCGGCTCGGGTAAATTGAAAAATTGAATATCCGAAGAGAAGGGTATCCCCATGAACATCATGAAGAGGAGGCTTCAGGCAAAAAAATTCTACGCCGGTCGACAGGATCTTGTATCATTCATATCAAAGATAATGAGGGATCTTGTATTTCATACTTAACTTTTCTTCTTTCTCATATGTGTCATACCTTTCTTTTTTAAGATATCCCAAGCCCTTAATCGTAATAAAACTGTGTTTTTGAGCATCCATTCCTTGCCTTCTTGTTAATTTCAGTCAAATAAGTTAACATAGGCTTATAATGAAACAAGAGATTTTGGAGCATTACTGTGATCTAACCTTAAAAATGCAGGTGATCAAAGAAAACGATGTTAACTCCGTCTTCTAGTTCCCTATATAATGGCTGTTGATAGGGAAGGCGGAAAGCTTCAAACAACCGGATAGGATGACCAATGGCATACGTCCTGTCTATTCAAGGAAGGCATGCGAGATAACAAGAGAGATCTCTTGGGTGAAAACCCAGAAGGGCACCCCTAAAAAAACTCTCTCTAAAGTGAAAACCCGAAAGGGCACTTTAGAATTCCAAGTCGTAAATGAAGAAAAAGAAAGGTTGGAATGGTTCAACCTAACAGTGAAGTGGGGTATCGACGCCCGCGAGAAAGGAGAAAGTGAACATCAAGATCGAATAAGGACCAAGACAAGCCCACCAAGAAATTGACACTCATGCATCATGAATAGTCAGACATCACTAGGATTAGGAGCATGTCAATTCATTTGTCATAGCATTTTGTTTTTATCTCAGACAGGTATTTGCAGATTCAAAGAGACATTGATGGTCATCGTGGTGTGAATCCCAAATGAGAAGACAATGTTTTTACATACAAAAGGCATATGTTTCCAAGCTCCAGAGAGAGGTTCTATATAGGAAGAATCCTCCGCTCCGAGGCTTCAGAAGCTGAAAGTTCTATATAGGAAGGACTGAAAGCTCCAGGGTGAAGACTAGCAGTTCTATATAGGAATGACTCCCAGTCGAAGGAATTCACCCATGACACACAAGATTATATAGGAAATCCTGCTGTGTCGAAAGCGAAGAGTTCTATATAAGAAGGGCTCCGAGCTTCAATGTCTTAGAGTAAAAGATTCTATATAGGAAGAATCCGTAGCTCCAAGATTCCAGACGCCAAAAGTTCTATATAGGAAGGACCGGCGGCTCCAAGGTGAAGACTTGTAGTTCTATATAGGAAGAACTCCCAGTCGAAGGAATTCACCTATGACACACAAAGTTATATAGGAAACCTGTTATGTCGAAAGCGAAGAGTCTTATATAGGAAAGGCTCCGAGCTTTACTGTCTTAGAGTGAAAGGTTCTATATAGGAAGAACCTGTAGCTCTGAGATTTCAGACGCCAAAAGTTCTATATAAGAAGGACTGACGGCTCCAGGGTTTGAAGACTAGCAGTTCTATATAGGAGGAAATCCCAGTCGGAAGAATCCATCAGCGGCGCAAAAGGTTTTATATAGGAAGGACTCCAAGCTTTACTGTCTCGAAGTGAAAAGTTCTATATAGGAGGGACTCATAACTCGAGGCTTCAGAGCGAAGGGTTCTATATAGGAAGAGCCTGTAGCTCTAAGATCGGAAGGTGACGAAGCTCTATATAGGAAGAACTTACGAGCCTGAAGATTCAGCTAAGGAAGAGCGGAGATGTCCAAAAGAATACGTTTTTCCAAAGCTACAAACAGGGAAGTCTGATAAAAATGAGTGCTTATGAATCTTTGCTTTGTTTCTCATTCCATGAGAACAAGCAAAGAGGGGCAACTGTAATCACTCATTTTTATCATGTAAATACATATTAGTGTTGCATGTATACATATTATATTATATGTTTATTAGGTGCATGAGTGTTACTAATATATGTAAAGTGTGGTGTGTGCATGTATATTATAAGCTATGTATGTATACGTATTAATGGTGTATGTGTGTCGCGTATGCATCTATATTTAGTACGAGCGTATTTGTTTAACGTGTATAGATGTTTATGTTAATTATGTGTGTGACTATATATGTATGAATACTGGTATGTTATAATTAATGTTTGTATAGGTATATACATATGTATGTGTATTGCTGTTATAATTATACTATTACTAATATTATTGGGCTAATATATAAAATGAAATCCAAAAAATATATATTAAACCAAATAAATAAATTACAGTCCAAGTCCAATTACAAATATTATTACAAGGCCCGGTTGCCCCAAACCCAAACCCTATCTAATTACAATTATTGTGTGTGCAGGTGACTGTGGGCCGTTGGATTAAGATCTGATCCAACGGCCACGATCCAACCAAGGATCAAAATATCTGTCAGCCGCGTGCACATCACGTCTGGACCGTTCGAGCGCCACGCGCGCGTGCGGTCCACGCGCGGATGCTTTGATATCCCACGCGTGCGTGAGCCCCACGCGCTCTGACCCCTCGACTGCTGAGCTCCACGTGGCACGATCTGGAGCCGTTTCACCAAATTGAGGCTTCATCTGGGTCTTTCATCCTTTAAGCCATCTCAACCGTTAGATCTGATCTGATCTAACGGCCGAGAACACGTCTGGCCGCAGGCAGAACCCCTACACCCCCACCATGCTGTACCATGCCGATCTTCAACCACCGCGCTCAGAAGATGTCAAAACACGGCAAGAAAGAAATATGTCAGTCCAGGTCTGAAAAAGCAAATAATATACAACTTGTACCAAAACCAAAGACAGGCATATATATGTACGAAACAAATATTTTGTAACGGAGAGAGTTGTAACAGAGAAGAATAGAGAGTTGTAATCGAACCAGTCAAGTTACAATCGAAATACGAAAAGTCAATCCAGTGGTAAATACTCGTTTCCCCTTTTTATTTTTGCATGCATACACAAAAGAGGTAAAAAAAAGAAGAGAGAGAGTTGTTTTACCGTCGCCGTTTGTGGGTCTCCCCTCATCAGTGACAAGCCTTTTCGGCTTCCCCAAGCCAGATACGGTGAACTGAAGGGAGGGGAGACCCCTTGTAGTTTCGTTTTAGGTTTAAAAAATGGGTTTTTCGTTTCGTATTTCCTAGATCTAGGGCAGATAGAGGCTTTTCCTCTGAATCCAACCTCGGATTCGTGTCGAGGGTGAGATGGGGGTTATTTTAGTAGATTTTTTAGGCTTGCCGGTGCCGGTTAGCGGCGGCCGGCCGCCGAATTCTGGGTTTCAAGGGGAGAGTTGAGAGAAAACGAGAGAGGGAGTTTGGTTATAAAACAGAAAAAATGAAACAAAATGGGGGAAATTTGGTTTCGGCCTAAAAAAGGGTTTATATAGTTATTATTATTTCGTTAAATGGGGAAATTACATACTAAATCCCCCCGCGTTTCCAATATTTTCACTTTTGTCTCGCCGCATGGTATATTTACAACTCTGGTCCCCCTTGTATTTCAAAATCTTGCAATCCAGTCCCTAAATTACACCGAATCAGTTTTTAAATGGTAAAATTACCCCTTTAACCATCCCGCGTTTTTGAACTTTTCATTTCGGGTCTGCCCCTTGGTCTAATTACAGTTTTGATCCTTCTAGGTTCTGTCTATTTTGTATTTTCGTCCTTAAATTGCATATTATTATCCTTTAATTTCTGCCACTGACTTTTATTTCTTTTCATTTCAGTCTTGTTTCTATGTAAATACTCATGTTCGTATTATAATCGTATATGTTAATGTAGTCTTTTGTCTTATTATATATCTCTCGTATATGCCTCGTATTTTTATGTTCACATGTATATGTGTATTAAGTTTATAATGATTATGTGTCTTTTTGTTTGATTATTCATATTAAACATGTTATGTTCTAGTTGATTCATATACGGTATATTTTGTATTTTTGTATGTGTGTATGTTTTCTTGGCTTTTTAGGTTACATGTTAGTCTATTTTTATATATATATATATAATATAATATATTTGTTCCATATATGTTGAAATATGTTTTATTACTAGTCTGTATGTCTTCTTGAAATATATGTTCGTCTACACACGTATTTATTCCTGTCTTGTTATTGTGACATGTTAAATTTGCTTTTATTTACTGTTAAGCTTGTTATGTATATGTGTGTTTTAATTACATATTTTTATTTATGTTAGATTAGTATTCTTTTATGTGAATATTTATTGTCTTTAAATTATCTGCTATGTCTTATATTTTTGTCACTAAGATTGCATACGAGATATAAATTGTTAATGCGGTGCCCTTTTATCCGAACGTAAACGGGGCCAGTATCAGGCGTAGTGATAGTGGTTGGGCGTTTACTCTCGAATAACGGGGCCCTTAAAATTTATTCGCAATTATGACCGAATTTTAAAATAATCGTCACTTTAATCCGGAAAATTTAATATTAATAAAGCAATAATTATTAAAGTACCAATTTTGGGCGGTGTGGGGGTGCTAATCCTTCCCCATCCGTAACCGACTCCCGAACCCAACATTTTTTGAATCTCTGGTTTTACGGTGTCCGGCCTACCTAAGTGGCCGGTGGCGACTCCATTTTTTTAAAATGCGGTTTTTTTTAAAATCCCACGGAATAAATATTTTATATCAAAAAAAATCACAAACACCTTTCAAACACCATTCGAAAAACCACGTTTTTTTAGCGATAGAAAAGAGGACATCGCTACAGCGGTGACCCGACCCGGGGAGGATCCACGTTTTTGTTTAAGGGGTTAATTATGCAAGTGGTCCTTATTCTTCTTCCCCATTTACATTATTGTCCTGGGATAATTTGATCTTCGGTCCTTATGGTTTTTATGCGTTTGTAATATCATCTTTTTTTTAGCTTTTAATTTATGTTTTCTTTCAAATTAGACACTGTATTTTTAATATTTAATTCCAGCATGATATTTCAGTTAGTTTATATTTATGCCCTTATATTTCGTATTTGTTTTATTTTAATCCTTTTATACCTTTTCTTGCCATGTAAATTATTAATCTTTTCATTTCAATCCTTAATTTGTTATTCTCATGTTGCCTTATGTGTATTATTATTATTATTATTATTATTATTATTATTATTATTATTATTATTATTATTATTATTATACCAAGTAGTTACTTTTATATATATTAATATCATATAAAATATATACATATACATAGGTGTTTTTACTTTGGAAAAAACTTTGATACACAGGCCGTGTAAACTTTAGTTTACACGTGCCTTTTAGTTTTAGGGGTTAGGATTTGAGTTTAGGGTTTAAGGTTTAGGTTGTAGGGTTTATAATTTAAGGTTAGTGTTTAGAATTTAGGGCTTAGGGTTTAGAGTGTGGGGTTTAGTTTTTTATGGTTAAGGTTAGAAATTTAGGATTTGGGTTTTTATAGTGTAAATACGCAGGCTTGTGTAAAATTAATTTTACACAGCCTGCGTATCAAAGTTTTACCCTTTTACTTTTAGGGGTTAGGATTTGAGTTTAGGGTTTAAGGTTTAGGGGTTTAGGTTGTAGGGTTTATAATTTAAGGTTAGTGTTTAGAATTTAGGGTTTAGAGTGTGGGGTTTAGTTTTTTATGGTTAAGGTTAGAAATTTAGGATTTTGGTTTTTATAGTGTAAATACACAGGCTTGTGTAAAATTAATTTTACACAGTCTGTGTATCAAAGTTTTACCCTTTTACTTTTGGTAAATATGTTTATATATATTTATATTTTATATATGTATATAAAGTTTCATGTAATTAAAAAAATGTACAATATCTTGTTCAAATTACGATATGTATAAAAAATTTATTTTTTTATATATAACTATTAAATGAATATGTATAGGTTTTTTTAAATAATATATATTTTACCTCAAATATTATGTTTTAAGTATGTATGTAAATAATAATGAATACTTTTTTGTAAAATACATATATAAACTACTAACCTAATACATATATATAGGTTTTTTATAAGTATAAATATTAAATATATTTTATATTAAACATTACATTTTAAGTGTATATATATATATTATTTTTATATGTTATCTTATATTTATTTGCATCACATGTGTTTTTTTTAAATCACAAAAAAATGCTTTTTAAAGAAATTAATTTTGAATTTTAAATTAGCATTTTTTTAAAACCTCGATAAATCATGTCCTGGGCGTAAAGGGGTGTGATGTTTTTTTAAAATTTTCAAGAATACGAGAAGCGTGTCCCGTGCGTAAAGGGATGCGGTTCTCTCGATATTTTCGGTATTCAAGAATCGTATTTTAAATTTTAATCGAATTCGTAATTTTCAACACCAATACATTAAATAATTGACTAGGTACCAATTTTGGGCGGTGTGAGGGTGTTAATCCTTCCCCATCTGTAACCGACTCTCGGACCCGAATTTTGAATCTCTGGTTTTATTTTGGTGTCTGGTCTACTATTTTTAAAAATGATCGGTGACGACTCCACATTTTTTAATTTGAAATCGGGCGGGCATTTTTTAAATACATCAAAAAGAAATTTTAAAACTCGAACAAATTTTAAAAGAGAGCGCCGGACAAATTTGAATGCTCACATGTTTAATTACCTAATTCAACAAAAACGGCGTCAATAAATAAATGACATAATTACAATATACTCGTAATATTTTAAAAAATTAAATTAGTCGATTTTGAATGAACATCTAATGGAAGTTGGTTGATGTAACATTTCAAGTATACATGAATGTTAATGTGATATACTATTTTATCTTGTAGACACTTTCGTTCCGATCAAAATTTGTTATTTTCAATTTTCAGAACAAGGAATAATTTTACATGAATTTTTTAGTTTGAATCCTGTTCGGGCATTAATTTGAATTAAATTTGGGTTTGAGAAATTGAATTCGAGTTTTAGATCAAACTAATAAATCTTGGACTTCTTTCGATGTTGGGTTGGGTTCCTTCAGCTTAAATTCATTTGGATTTCCTTTTATTTGGGATTTAGAATTTAAATATGGACTTAAATTTAATTCGAATGGTTCGGGGTTTTATATTTTAAGTAAAAATATTATGGTTTTTATTAGTATATATTACAATTATTATTATATACAATATAAAATACAAAAATAATAATTACAAAAGACTCCAATTTAATCTAGATCAAAATTTAGGCCCTATAATTTTCCAAACTTTATAATGTGGTCATCTTATCGTCCTTGACAGATAGGAATGACAGCTGTCCCTCATTCTAGGGACAAACATATGATTTTACGTGAGGAAAGTGAAATATTAAAAAGTTATATTAGAAATGTAAGATGTGTAAAATTATAAAATTTTAGAGGTGCGAAATCAATTTGTCAATAAAAAATACAAAAGAAATTAGAGGTTTAAACTAAAATTTTAAAAAAAATTAAAACTTTTAAGAGGGAAGCTGCCCCTCAGACCCATCGGTCCATTAGGACCAGCCTCCAGCTGCTAATTTTGTCTAATTCTGCTATTGTTTCACCCTTATCCTCATCATCTGAATTTGTTCTATAAAAGGTTGCAAAAAGAATGAATAGCAAATTCGTCAACCAAAAAAAAAAAACTTGAAATGCACAACCATTTTCAGCTTCTGAACTATTCCAGAAGACTATTAAAATCCATATAATAACAACCGTGACATCTATAATCCATCTTTTATTACATCCATCACAAAAAAGCACCCTAAACATTACCATTAGTTCCAATAAGTCCCTAAACATTTTCATTGCAATATGCATTTCCCGTGATTTTTTTCCAACACCCAAAACACCCCTCCAAAGGCAGACGTCGGTAAAAGAGTTTAAAGACAACTGGAGATATAAACTAAAATTTTCAAAATTTTTAAAGGGTTCAATATATATATATATATATATAAGTTGGGGTCTAACTAAAATTTTTAAAATTTTAAGATACTTAATGAGAACTTTTAAAAATCAAAGGAGAGATTTAATTAAGAATATTTAAAAATTTTAAAGCTTGCTATAAAATTTAAAACAAAATTATAAAGACTAAAATAAAATTTTTAAAAGTTTGAAGGAATTAAATTCAATTTTTTTAGTTTTTTGAGAGGTCATGCCCTAGGAGCCCCATATGTGTTCCACCATTGCACTCAATGGATTAGATGCCATCCCAATACAACACAAACAACCAAAATTAAATTCCAAATAAGTCTTTACTTCCTTCTTTACATGTTTTTGCTTTAATCTTTTCAACGGTCCCACAAGAACAACTCTTGCACGTGGATTTATTAGAGAATTAAACCCAATGACAAAGTCAGAAAATTATTTAAAGTATTAATTATTTATAAATAAATGTTATTTATTATTTTAAAATATTTTATATAAAAATTATATAGAAAAAATTTAAAATATTTTGAGGTGTCAGATGACACCCCAAACCACCATGTGACTTTGTCTTTGATCAAATCAACATAAAATATTGACAAGGTTTATGAACCAAGCTCCTATGATTTTTGCAGTAAGAGAACTCCTTCCAGGATTATTATTAGACCATGTTGTCCTCAATTTCGTAGGATATCTCCACCCACACTGAAATCCTATACACCCAAAATTTCTAATGATAAGAACATTATAGGTCGGTCTGAACCAACCATCGAAAAAGTAAGTGAAAAATGAATGGAAATTATTCCACATTTTGATACCATGATGGAGTGAAGTAGGTTGAATATTGTGAGCTCAATTGCATCAATTTGGAGTGAGGACCAAATTGTAAAAAAAAAATTACTAGGTCAAGTTGTGAAACCAGGTGTAAGTCTCAATACTTCACATGGATTATTGATTCCCCTGTATGATATCGATCTCATACCCATTTTCTTAAATTTTAAAACTTTAAAACCACGTCAGGTATCAATATCTTTCCAATGTATCGATACTTGAAGCTAAGTATCGATACTTGAAAGACTAGTGAAAATATAATCATTGATTTGACGAGATTTTGAAGGTGAAATTCAATTTAGACTAATAGATTTGTATAGATAAAGGTGCGTGACTTTAAATCGGACCGCAAACTCTCATTTTCTTTATCATTTCCTTCCTTCCTTTCTTCTTCTTGATCCCTTTTCCATGAGAGAACATTTGAATCTCCAAGACACCCGTTTCCTTTAATCCTTTCGTCTTCCTAAATATTAAAAGTTGTAACATTATTCTCTTGTACAACTTAGTGCCCTCAAATTTTATTCTTTACAACCTTAGTGATAAAAAGATAAGTCTTGATTTGGTTGATAGAGGGATTTTGTAGGTGATGTTAACAAGGACAAAAGATCTTTAAGTTTTCCTTTCATTTATGGTTTAAATGCTAGTGTTTTTAGATCTCTATTGATATAGATGATAGTAGTTTTAGAGTTGTTTTTCTTTATGCTCTATGCCATTTGGGAGCTCTAGGGGAAGATCTGATTAATAAACCAGCATGAAGAAGATTTATTAGCTTAATAATTTTAAATTTATCATTTTATAGTTTTTGTTTTTTAGTTTTACTTAATTTTTTTAATTTTAATAGTATTTTTGTTTTCAATAATTTAAATGTTTATTTCTTAATATTTTATGTTTTTGTATTTTTAGTTGTAAATAACTTCGCAGTTTTTAATTTATTATTTAAAGATTAGATTAATCCTCAAACTTTCTTTAAAAATTAATTAATCCCTCAAACTCCACTAAAAATCAATTAAGTCCCTCATGCCACATCATCATCTACCGTAGACTGTCATGTCAACACTATTACAGTCAACAACAATTTTATTGGTTAAAAGGCCACATTAATTTTTTTCTCAGTTTAAGGGTCACACGGAATATAAAAAAAATCATAAATCACATTGATTCTTTTCAAAAGTATGAAGATCTCCGATATCATTGAGTTGAAATACAATTATTTTGTCTACCATTGTTGTTCTATTATCCTTTTATCGTTTTATGTCAATTGATCCTTTAATTAGTTAGGATAATTAAAAAGCCAACTCATCAAAAAAATGCAACTAGAATTGATTTTAGATGATATAGTGGATGTTGAGATCTACGGTCAAAATATGTTGCAAATTTGGAAATCCAAACTTCAACATCAATGACACCCTTTCTTATATTCTACCATCAATGCATATAGAAAAAGTTAATAAAAAGACATCAATCCGCATTTCTTATATTCGAATTTATTCGATTTAAGGTAATATCATATTAACATGTCTCATCATCATAAATCATATGATAATTTAAGTTCCAAAACTATATTAAGCATGAAATATAAAACCGACCAATAATAAATAATGACCGGTCCAACAAATATTCAATATTTCACGACTCTTAGTAGATCTATATGAGAATATAAGAGAATAAATGTAAGTAGCTTAACCAACCGGTCAATTGTGCTTGTACATATTCCATATTTTTTGTTTTAACACATCTAAACAAAGAATAATTTCATTTTTGGATAATAACGTGGATAATTGGTCACCTCTGGTAACAATGACATGTCATCATCCTCGTCCCGCTGCTGTTCTTGAATTAATGGCAGTGCTTAACTCAACCCATGTGAGCCAAAAATGTTCCAAAAACGACAGCTAAACTAATCTTGTCCGACTTCAATCCCACACATTTCTCAGAATCCGATTCAATCCTTGAACAAACCCTCTGTTTCGCCGTTCAAAATAACCCAAAGCCGCTGCCACGGTCTTCGGATCTTTGTCATCTTCCCTGCAAACACCGCCTGGTTTTGCCAATTTCCGATGATCGTCGCATACGCCGCTCGTGTTCATCTTCAATTTGGAACATACATGAGAAAGAACAGAACATAACTGTTCTTGTCGGAAATTCGATCCTAAATGCGGTGTTGTTTCTTCGTCAGGGTGGCGGAATCCGGCCCGCTTCCATATGTACTCCGCCATGCCGTCGATGAGCCAAGGTGGAGCTGCACTGGACTCGCCGTCCCAGAGCCATATACGAGCCATGGCACGTTGGATGGCTGATATGACACTGTACTTGACATTACTTTCCTCCATTATCGACGGACTTAAACTGATGATATAAACGGATTCCTTGCCTTTGCTCATGCTGACGACACTGACTTTGGTCGACGACGGATTGTCGTCGCCGGCTGCCAACTGAAGAACCACATGGTTAACTGGCTTCTTTGTTTGGTGGGGCTGATTGGGGTAGAGAATGTTTTCGACCAAGGCGCTTGTGTTCAAGATGATTCGAGTGGCTTCGTCGTTCGACACGTAAAAAAGATGGAAGCGTCTCCCCGCCGGAGAGTCTTTGACGGCAGGGTTGTTGAGTATGGTTACCTTGAATCCTTTTGATGCTTCGTGGTTAGCCCAGACGGAGATTGTTCCGATGAGAATTACCAAGAGAAGACGGCAAATGATAGCGGAAGTAGTGGATGAGAAAACCCCATTTTCAGCATCTTCTTTGGCAGCGCCGCTGGTAGCGGTGGCGGAGGTGGTTAAGAGAGGAATGGAAAGGGTGTAGTCCTCCATGAAAAGGTAGAGAAAATGGTTGGAATATGTGGTGAATGGGAGCTGGGCCATGAGGATGAAGCAAATATAAAAGGGAAGTATTAGTACAATGATTGGCGGCCAACTGTTCCACGTGGAAACTCTGACTCAAGTCTCCACTTGCAAAGACATGGCATTTGGAATATTTTAGGCCAAGACATTAGAAAAAGTTATTTAGCTTTATTATTCTATTTAGATAAGCTTTTATATAGAAGATTTTAAAAAAATAGATACAAACATATTTGATTGCATCTATACATGAATTACAGAAAAGAATTAAATTATTGAAAGAATATCGACAACCGCAAATTAGAGTCGTGCGTCGTGAGATATCATCCACGAACGTAAATTCTGTATTCAAATTCAATCCGAAAAGTCCAAAGCAGGGAAGATCAACATGATAACCCAATAAACGTCATCTTGATCAGTCGGTGCAATATTACATCCAACCCTAAAAATTAAAAATAAAAAGAAACGCCCAGACAATCGTCAATGGAGATAAAAAAACGTGCAAAAGACACCGGTCAATTTCGCTTTGGGGCCTCCCCTTACTCTACCATTATTATAGGGCTATGGAATTAGAAGAAGACATTATACAAAGGCAAAATTATTATTATTAAAAATTAAAAAAATAAATATAAAATATAATTGCAATTAAAAAAAAGAAGATTATCGACGTTCGGCAACTAACATCAACTAAAATTAGTACCGTCGCGCGATCAATCAAAATAAAAAATAAAATTACGACTAGAGAGAATTTTAAATTTGAAAATCCAAGCAGCTAGTTTCTTAGGTCAATAACTATAGAAAAATACCTAAATTATATGTTTAGTTTACGTTTATGATTGTAAATCATTATTGTAACTTAGATATTTTTCTTTTTAATAAAACTGGTTACTTATATTCATAAAAAATAAGCTTTTATATCTTGATATATTCTTTGCTTTATTCTTAAATAAAACTCTTATTGATTTATTTAAATGCAGATCATGGTTTATTATTAAGAAGAATATTTAGTGTATTGTCAGTGTAAAATTTAGTTTATTTATGTATATTTATTTTAAGGATTAGAGGTTTAGAGTTTAGGGCCTATGGTTAGAATTTAGTGATAAGGATTTAGAGTTAGAGATTTAAATTTTAGGTTTTAGAGCTTAAATAGTTATGCTGGTAGAAAAAAATTACATTGTATTATTAATAGGTTAAAGATTGAAGATTTTATGAGTTGTTATTAAGGAAAATACTTTGATGAGTTTACACAAGCTTTTCAATTTTGGGTTTAGGGGTTTAGGTTGTATGACGTAGAATCTATGATTTATGGTTAGAATTTAGAGTTTAGGTTTAGAGTTTAGAATTTAGAGATTTAGGTTTTTAGATTTTATAGTTTAAATATGAAGAGTTGTGTACATTTTTTTAGACAGCTTGTATATCGAAATATAACCCTATTATTAATTAAAGATTAATAGATTATAGTTAAACATTATAGTTACCATTTTATGTAAACTAAAATTTACATATGTATATTAAAATATTTTTCATCTTTTATTGAATGAATAGTAATTTGGATCAACTCAAGTTATAAATGGGAAAGACTATGTCTAGAACCCGATTCATTTTCAGTTGGAGTTATGGGGTCGTGTGAGAAGCCATGGTCCTCGAACGATATCAACATGAAAAAATAATTAAGGAATGTTCTCGATAGAAAAAAAAATGATATTTTCTTAAGTAATTTAAGTTAAGAAACGGTCAAATTTAAATCTGAGAAAAATATAAATAAAAAATGACCAGATAATCGTTAATGGAGATAAAAAAAACGTGCCAAAAGAAATGGTTGGTAATTTGAATCAACTCAAGTTATTTATAAGTCTAGATCCCGATTCAATTTCAATTGGACATATCGGGTCGTGTGAGAAGTCATGGTCCTCGAACAATATCAACATAAAAAACAACTTAAAAAGTGTTCTCAATATAAAAAAAAAAATAATTTCTCTAAGTAATTTAAGTTGAATAATTTTCTCTATAAGGTGTGTGTAAATTTTATCCAATATTAGAAAGCAGAACGTATACTTCTATAGAATCATATTAAGAATATTTAAAAGGAATAATAATATAACATTTGAAATAGAATTATGAAAATTATAATAACATGAACAAATTAAGGCAAATACATGAATCCATTCCAATAATTCAACTCAGTTTCTTCGTAAAGTCAAAGATGGATTAATAAAAAAGTGGTCCCCCTCCTCTATGTGGCTCATAATTCACTGCACAAATTATTTGGTTCACCATTGCTTCCATGGAAAATTAAAAACCCTTGTGGCAACCAGTTTGATCTAACCATCATCTGTTCTATCTAACTAGCAACACGAGACGTGGCATGTCACCAGGGACAAACACAAGAATTTATATTAAGCAGATTGAATGTATAAAATTCTAAGGGATGAACTTATAAAATTTTAAGGGGCAAAAAATTTTTTAATAAAAAATATATAAAAAATTTCTAAATCATATATAAATTTTAAATTTTTTGGAGGGTGACTACCGCTCCTGCCTCCTATGGGTCCATCCCTACATGTCCGGGTGGTGAAAAGCTGCCGTCCGGGTGGTTTTAATTAGATAGCGACTAGTGGTGGAGACGGGCTGTATGGCACAGCACCAGAAACATTTGAATGGATGATGTTTAAGATGGAAGAACTTGGACTATATAAATAAAACTGTTAGTGTTAATATAAATGAAAGATGAATTTGTGGACTGATATTCACAACTCTCACTACCTGAATTATTATTGATGGGTCCGTATCTTCAACTTGTTTTAATTTGATCCCCATATGCTTCTGTCCAACTGTTTATTTAATATTTAAAAGGATAAGCATACATGCCTCTTATTTAATATAAATCTTCTGTTTCTTTTTGGGTGCTCATATTTATATCTTACTTAAAAAAATAAGTTTAAGGTTTAAAAATTAGGGTTAAGGTTTAGTGAATTGGTAGTAGGGTATATTTTTATGGTTTATGATTTAAAATTGAAGGTTTGAATTTAAAATTTAATTTTTTAGTGTTGGGTATAGAAAACACCCAAAAAGTAAAAGATTTTTGTTCTTATTTATCTATCAACATCGACGATGGGAGTAGATTAAAACGGCTTGCAAAAAAGAAAAAAAAATATCATCTATGTATTAAAAAAATTAAAAACAAGAGTTTAAATAAAATAATAAAATTTGCTTAAAATGTTTTAGTGTTCGACTAAAATATAAGATTTAAAATATTTTGAATCAAGTCGTTAATGTAGTTTATATTAGATTATTATATGTTAGATTAAAATTCGCAATTGTGGGCACATATGTAAAATGTATGATGCTATTATAAAGTATGACACGAAATTAAGCGACCTATTATGTTACGCGTGTCATGGGTATTAAAGCGTCATGGAAATAAAAGTGTAGATACCATAAGATGTATTTATAATTCAATGAGGGGCAAAGTTATAAATATTTAATAGTTGATTTAATAATCAACTATATAAAAAGGTAGTGGTCCCAAAAAATAGGTTAACTTGTTTTTATCTTCTTTCTCGTCATAGAGTTTTACGTCAAGAGATAACATATCTTCTTGGAAGATCAATACCAAAGATTTGGGATTTCAACATCAAGATTCAAGGTTTTCTATCGATTAATTCAGGTATGCTTTCGTATATAGTATTTTATTGTTTTTGATGGTTTGACATGATATATCATGGTTATTAGGGTTCATATTAATTTATAGTTTGGTTCTAACAAGTGGTATCTAACCAGGATCTATCATTATATAATATTATATTGGAAAATGTTACGATATTTATGTTTTAAATTCAAATTTCAACACATCAAGTATCAGTTGAACCCAACAAGTGGGTTCAGTAGAAAAGATGATGATGTTCATCTTAGGAGACCCGTGTTCAAATTGCTTTGTATGCAAGGTGTGTGCATTGTCAAAGGGTTAAGAATATTATGAACATATACTACCTTGTAATCACCTTAAGACTATTACTATTATTATTCAATTCATTGGTTGACTAATTCAGATCATGTATTGTAGAGGTCCATTATAGGGGCGATTCTCCTAATCCCATTTGCTTAATTCATAAGGTCAAGATTCGAACTACTAACAATACTTAAGGAATCTAATGACTCATCTCACTAGACCAACTGGTTCTTGGTTATAGAACATAAACTTACTTTGGTAAAAATTGAATCAGACTTAAATAAATAACAATAAATATATATATATATATTAATATCCTTAATATGATCTCATAGTAATATCTATAAGAGTATAAGAGTACACGTAGGCTCAACTGATAAACAGTTGGGTTGTTACTGTTGTGGGCCCAGTTAGTTAGTCTGTTGAAGAGTTGGGCTATAAATACTAAAGTGTAATGGGTTATTAACCCAACCCAGATTTCATTGATTCAATTAATAATACACAACTTACACTCTTCTGTTATTTTTTAGTTCGTCTTTCATTCTCTTCTTCCTCTCATCTCAAATGATTTCTTCACCGTATCTTAATTCTTTAATAATTGACATACATTTTACAAATAAAACTTCTCAAACTAAATCTCCAGCGAAACAAAAAATATAATGTTGACATAAGCAGCGGCTATAATTCCATTAGTTGTAAAGCTTATCCAAAACCAAACAACCGTTTGTTTAAGCCAAGTCTAAAACACGATTACCAAATTACACCCATTTTTAAACACTTAATTAACTCTTATATTTAGTGCACAAAGACCATGTTTTTATTTATTAAATTTTTAATCAACCTAACAAGTTGTCTCAGTGAAAAAAAATGTATATCTTAAGATATTCATATTCTAACAGTTTTATCTATAAGATGTGCGTGCATTATCAAATAGTTAAGAAAAAGTATGAACATATACCAGTCAATGAGTTGGACCGATAATTATGCAAAAAAATAGATTTTTATTTCATAATTTAATCTTAATATAATACTTTTATATTATTTTAAATATTTATAAATAAAGATCAAATACAAATAAAATAAATAATTTGAATATTTTATTTTTTAAATGCATTAAAAATATAAGCATCATCCAAAATTTTAATTCAGAGGTGCCGGACCGGGTTATGGCCCAAAACTTTTAAATCTTTTTTTCATATTCATTGAGTCAATTCAAATTATTTTTTTAATGGTTTAAAGGTGATTACAATGTAGTATCTGTTCATAAATATTTTTTATCCTTTGACAATACGCATACACCTTGTAGACAAAGCGATTTGAACTTGTATCTCCTAAGATAAACATCATCAGCTTTTCTACTATGACACTTATTGGGTTCGTCAATTCAAATTACTTAATTTCTCCATTTAGGATAATATAATATTAACATTCACTAATAAACCGAATGATTAAAGATACTCATCATTTTAAATGAATTCGAATCCTGACATTTGCTTGGAAACATATGAATATGCAACGGAAGAGAAGCGACGCTAAACGTGGTGGCTGTGATAACAAAGGTTGACAGAAAAATAAAAAAGTATACAGAGAGATAGAAATATTTCGGAATAAACCTTATAAAATTTATTTTCTTCCAATCAGATCTTGACATATGATTAAAGAAAAATAAATTTATTTAATTAAATTAAAATTATTAAATTTAATTAAATATATAAGTAATGAGAATCAAATATATAATTATATAAATTTATTTAACTATCACATCAGTATTTTTACAACGATTTTATTAATATTATTTAAATAATTAAATATTCTGATTAACAAAACTAATAATTAAGTGATAAAAATAATGGTACAAAGATAATTTACCTTAAAAAATCATGAAAGCCTGTATTCCATTTGAACATGCTTGTCCTTCGCAAAATATAATTCCTTTTCTTTATGCCGTTCATATATTTGAGCAAATTAAGCTTTGTAAAATGGGATATAAACAGAAAATTCATGATCTCTGATTTAATAAATTTCTTTCGAACCCTTCACATTTTTTTATTTTCAGAGATTGAGAAAAAAATGTTTAAATTTAAATACGAAATTTAATACCAACCAAAACTTTTGCAAAGTAAATCATTTACCACTATGAAATTCCAATGTCAGTCTAATTTTTTTTCTTTTTCGTAATAAGAAAATCAAATAAGAACTAGATCCATACGATCCAATTTTCCCCCTTTACAATATTAAATAAATTTGCTCATATTTGATCAATTCTTTGAAAAAACTGGAAAACAAACTTAAACTAATTTTGAATTCTATTTCTCAAACCCAGAAAATGTCAGTCTAATTAGTCCTAAAGGCCACAAATGTAAATCGATCATTAGTAGTAGACTAAGTGCTATTCAAGTATGTGTACAATTGGACATTGCCAAAGCACTCGAAACAACATATACATTTGAAATCTCTGTTTCGCCTCATAACATAATCCTACTCCGCCGCTTTTACAAATCCTTCTTTGCTTGCTACTAACGAATAACCATAATAATAATACATGTTAATAGTTATTCTGCCATGTTTGAGGTAACTGCCTAGACTACTGGCCTTGCGAAGCGTTTAAAATCAAATCTCGGAGATATTGCTGTGGCTGTTCCATTGCCATCGCTGCATGAGAACCATAAATACCAGGGTATCCCAAGCCTCCATGAAGCAGCTGCTGCGATTGTTGCTGACCCTGTTGATATCCTGCAAGCAGGTGATTTTGCCCGTGTAAACTGTAATTAGCGTTATCTGGAATAGTTGACATGGTTCTTGAACCGTGTCCATAATCCCATGTAGCAGCGCCACCATTCTGGTAATACACAAATGATATGGAAAGAGAATGAAACAGTTAAATGTCCCTGCTCTAAACATCATATCACCAAATATGCTTATTGTTATTACCTGTTGAGGTAGGTTGAAATTAGCTCCACCATTGCTGTATTGAGAGCGTAAAAAGCTATCATAAGCAAGTTTGCTGCCTGCCGAACCAGCCAACAGATTGTGAAGAGAAGTTCCGGGAGAATTGGAAGGATTTTCTAAACTTTGATAACCAGATGCGTAAGAACTCAACCAAGGCAAGCTGCTGCTGCTCATACTAGCACTTCCGTAGTGTTGGCGATGATTATACTTCATATCTGTATGTGGTTCACGGAACACATTGCCATCTGAAAATGCTTGTCGCAAGGCAGATAGTGTTTATGTATGGCCTTGAGGTGCAGCCGGGTAGCCATTTTGTGGATAAGATGCATACAAATGCTCCTTGAGTACGGGTCCAGTGGCGAGGTTGGCACCATGAAGGACTTGCAAGGAAGGCTGAGATGCAAAAAATAAGTAATTTCTTATGTCCATTTAAGCAGACACAGGGCACCCAAATCCTTGTATAATAAGAATAGAGGGCCAGATTCACCATAGATTTGACATCATGACATAATTTCATGATATATGTGTTGGTTTTTTAATAATGAAAAGGTAATTGCTAATTCATCTGAAACTAGACGCCAATTATATGAGAATACCCAGAAAATCCCTACCACATTTCAGGAAATTAACCCGAGAGAGAAAAGTCTAGGGCGAGAACATTCCAAGAATATTTGGCCAGTAGCCAGTATACTGTATATAGATACAAAATAAGGTTAAGATATATGATAAATAACAGAGTCTAAAGAGTGCTCTAACTTATCTACAAATCATGCAAATTTTTGTTGGCCGATATGCACGATTTCCTTGCTATCCCAATTCCATATATGTGGTTAAATATTCCAATATTAAGGAGTAGTGCATGTGATACTGTCTCCTTTCTTACTAGTAAAGGTACATCTAATAAAAAACTTCTATATAAAAGAAAATAAAGAGAACTTCAACAAAATGGCCTTTTTTCTTATGCCTATTACCTCACAAAAAAGCACATCCATGCACACCTTCATAACACTTACTTAACCTAACTTGACAATTTTGAGCCACCTAAGAGAACAGAATCTTGATTTCATACCTGAGACATGGATACAATTGGATTCTTAATTGATGATGCAGAACCGATGTTTCTAGATGAAATTGACGGTGATGTTAGAAATGCAGTAGAGTCTCTTGCTTTTGTAGACTGAAAAGCCTCTGCCAATATATCACTTGGCATAGAGTTGGAGTGTGATTGCTAGCATCCAAAAGTAACAAGATCAGTGCAAAGCTCAAAATAATAATAATAATTGAAAAAATAAATTGCATAAGCAAGTATAAACCATATTTTTAAAGAATAGCTCTCAAGCTTTGCATCTTCATAAAAGGTCAATCCATTACCGTAGCAGAAAATGAGACAAAGTTCCATCAGGGTATTTACCACGTCACTCGGCAAAACAGGAAGATTCCTAGCATTTGGATCAATCACCAAAGACAAAGAGGAAGATTGTTCGAAGTTCTAGAAACTTGAACCAGGTATATCTAGTTTCCTAAGCTGTGACTGTGAAATTTTAGGTGAATTATAGTTCCTAGCATTTACAGTTGTTCTATGACTATCAAAATCAGATTCAAGCTGCTCTTTATCAAGATATACCGGGTTCCTGCAAAGAAAGACATTCAAATATCATGAACTACAACAAACAGAGCCAAAACTGGCACTCATTAAGGGTATGCATACCTAGAGTCCAAATGCATAGAAGTTGAACAACCATTTGAGTTCATCAAGGTCTCTTCCAAGTTATTAGTCAAGGAACTAGATGTTTGTGGCTGCGGAAATGATGTATTCTTGCCAGATTTGTAGGTACCAAAGCTCAAATGTGAGCAATCAGCAGAAAGGGCTTGCAAATAATCTGGAAGCACCACTCCACAATTATCCTCCTTAGGAGTCACCACTCCCTCCTCCCCTAAACTTAGTTGTTGTAAGTTCGCAGCAACAAATGATGCAGCTTTGATGGCATCATCAGATGAAGGTGCAGAAGAATTTGGGGCAGATGCATTAGAACCTCTACCTGCTACTGAGGTTAGATACCCGAGGGTCAAATGCAAAGACACATATCCAACAATAACCTTTTGCTTCATTGCACGCATAAAATAAAAGCAATATAACCAACTGTTCATAAAGGAACTTCTCATTCAACCATTCAAACAACACAACTAATGAAGTGCAGAATCAATACATAAGCAATTCCATGCATAGAATATAAATAACAGTTTTCGGACTCTCCATACAATCCACAAAGATCACTAGAACATTAGGAGCTTTTTTCCTATCTTCTCCCAACCCTTTTCTGAACATTCAAAAATCAAGGAGTTGACGAAAACAAAGCTGCACCTTCCAGAGCCTATAACTAGACACAATCATTTTCTGGTCTGAACTAAAAAAGGTTCTACTAAGCAGTGAAAGTTTTAAATGTGCTAAAATAGCGAACAAAATGATAGTAAACACAAAAACTATTGCAATACTGAGCAAAATAAAATCTTGGAGAAATTCTGTAATGATATCTCCGTTCTTCACTCTAATGTGAAGAATATATACACATTACAGTTGGCTATAACCATCAAAGTACAAACACTGGATCAGATGAATCCATTATTATTATATGGCATCTCATGCACTTATGTTACAAAATTCTTTCCTAGTTTAATAAAAAATAAATAAAGAAAACAAAAAATCCAGTAAAATCAAACTTAGAACCTAAAAATTTACCTTACAGATGTTCGTAGATTTGCCCATAAGAATCAGGTAAATGTGTATCCTTACACAGGTCATCATCGTATTCAGATGTTCCTCCATAATCACTCATAAATATTTGTTTGTTAGATGCTTGAGCAGAGTTGACAAGATTAGGACTAAGATTCTTCCTGCCAACATTGCTCTCTGATACTAGAATATTATCTGACCAGCAGTTACTTGACAAGTTAGATTTGTTACCATGCAAGTAGGATTGATTTGAATACACCGCACCACCAATATCACCAGAACCAGACATTGGCTCATTCACAGCCCATTCATTGTCAAAACCATGCTGACTGGATTTCTTTCCAGATTCAGAAGTCATGTTCAAATCCGAAGAATGGAAATCTTGGTCTGTTCTTAATTTTGAATCTGAAGTAGGAACTAATGGTTTCATTTGGTAGATGGTTGAGTTTGGTGGAACAGCATCTTGAGGGGAATAAGATGTCTCACATGACATTTGTGAGCCTTTGCTCTTTGGTCTACCCATTCTTACAATATCAGCCATGGCAACATGTTCTAATGTGCTCCCCACCCAAGAAGACTGTGATCCATAAGATGGTTGCATAGATGAATCAATCATATCACTGTTCCTATTGATTGTCCTCTATTATCAGCATCAAAAGAACTGCAGAAGAATATAATAGGCTCAAAATGTAGAGTAATCATTTGATCAGGTAGCAAACTAAACAAAATTACACATACGTATAACCACATCCATTCATCAAATGAGGAAAGTATATCAAAGAAAAAAAGAAAAAAACAATAGGTATCATGCATCGTACAGATGAGTGCCAAGAACGCATTAACAGTATATATGATGAAAGACAATTGAAAAGTTGTGTTGTGCACATAAAAATATTGATAAGCCAGAACAATTTATATTCATTTAAGACTTAAGAACCAGACAAGGGCATATGATAAGCAACAATTTTGCATCATTTTAGAACCAACCTTTGCGGGAAAAGTTGCTCATTCAAAGTATGTCCTGTTGTATGTAATTTTGAAGAAGCAGAATATGGCATATAAGAAACTGAGCCGTTTTCTTTCTTGTATGCAACTTTACCAAGCTCTGCCACAAGGAACAAAATGAGATATTAAGAACAAAGTTGACACTAGTGTCACCAATGCATACATTCTCCAAGGACCGTACCATTGAAGCTGTTTAGTACTGATCCGCTCTGCCGAAAAGAATGTTCACTGCCATCTCTTACACCACGATTAGATGCACGACCATTAGCTCGAGTTTTTAGTTCTTGTATCTCTTTCATCTGATAACATATCAAGAGATAAAAAATCATATTTCAAAGCAAGAAATAGAAAAGAATAAATCCTGAAATTACATATGAACTTCGACCAAACGAGCAAAGTTATACATAAACTTTGATCTGGTGAAATTGTATGAATGTAATGAAATTATAATTTCAATTCAATTTTCAGAAACTAATAACACCATTATTGAGGGAGACACCATTTTACTTATTGCATACACTGACACAAACAATCATATTTATTCAACATACAAATAACTGGATTTATTTGTTTTTTAAAGTGTATATAATTGAGTCAAAACCAAAGTTTCACATATAAAATTGCACCAAACCAAAGTTAACCTATCACATTACTAGTCTAGTTGAATAAAAGATCGTGCATAATTTTAGACATTTTGCAGAAGGATAGAACAATACCTCTTTTCTTCTTTCCCGTTTGCTTTTTACCTCATGAAAAGTATCTACAAAATTGAAAACTATTAATTTACTAAATCTCTTGAAAATTGAAAACAGCACCAAAAATTGCCAAAGCCTTGTTTGACATTGTTCTTCAATTAAACTTGAAAGAGGGGAATCCCACAAAGCGCGGGATTAAAGGATTCCAATTATTTCAGTTGCAAAATTCTCATTTCTTTGGATACTAAGAATGAATCATGCATCAGAAAGAAAATAGCTAAACCTCTAGCCGTTAAAGTGCAACCTGTGTAATGATATAATAGATTTTAAGCCTTTAAGTCGAAGAACTCGAACAGCAAGAAAATATTAATTTTTAAGTTATCAATCATACGGAGCAGAAATAAAAAAATAAAATAAAAGACATTGAGAGACAAAATTGTTTAAGAGAATTAAAAATATTTTCCCCATAAAATATAGAAAACGGGACGTGTAAACTTAGGATTTAAGGTTTTAGTTTAGAATTTAAGGTTTAGGGGTTTAGTTTGTATAATTAAAGGTTAGTATTTAAAATTTAGGGTTTAGAGTGTGAGGTTTAGTTTTTTAATATTAAAATTAAGAATTTAGAATTTGAGTTTTTATAGTGTAAATTCACATGTATTAAAGTTTTACCCATACAATATTACAAGAATCATATTAGAGAAAAAAAAAAAAACTTCTGCATTATATTTGCCTTCAGTTTTCTGAGCAAACAAACAAAGTAGCGTAAAAGAATTAAAAACAAAACATATAGAGGAAACATTTTTATCATCGTTAACAAAAGGAAAATAGGGAAAACCTAGAGAGAGGAGGCGTTGAACGGCGTCGCTAGGGGTCCATATTGCAGTCTCTGAGGACGGCGTAGATCTCCGAGTCCGTGCAGCTATTGTTACAATCTCTTTAAGATTCTGCACTACTTTCTTCATCGATGCCGGTATCTGTACTCCGCCGCCGCCGCCGGCAGTTCCATTGGTCAAACTATCACTACCCATCGCTCTCTCACTCTATCAGCGGCTTATCAGATTAATCAAATAAATAAACAAACAAAGTGTTTTTTCTCTTCTTTTCGGAGAGTTTTTTTGGTTCTGTTTATATAAAGTCACGGAAAGTTTCAGTTTCTTTTTTTTTTATAAATAAAAATAAATAAACAAATAATTGTGGACTGATTTTGAGTGCTGAAGTATTAACTTTCAAGAAAACGAAACCTTCAAATTTATCATTCTATTTATTCAGTGGGGGAAGTATAATTTTTTTGTATTTAAATACATTTTTACATTTATTGTATTTAAATAAAATTAAATTCAATTGAAAAACGGCTACAATACTACCATTCTATAATCTTTAAATAAAATAATTATGTTTTTCTCAAAATAAAAATAAAACTAAAAATTAAACATTTGATTGAAGGATGTGCAACCTATATTTTACTACGGGCGAACAAATAAATAAAAAATTGAATTGAATCATAGTGTTCGGATGGTTAATGATTAATTGTTATCGAAAACAAAACGAATAGAATTTTATTTTTATTTTGTTTATAATTAATTTTTATAATATTAAATAAATAATTTATATCTCAAAACCTTATATATATATATATAATATTCCAAACTAAAATTTAAGGTGATGACAAATTGAATATTCGTGATTTTTGTAATATTTGAATTTAAATACGTATAATTGTATAAACATATACTATTATGTAATTACACTAATATATCAAAAAAATATGTATAATTGTATCTTAATATGTTCATCATCCACATTAATTTTGATGATTACAAATTTTTTACTCAAATATAGTTTTAGGGTTTTTTTTCTCAAAATATGGTACTTCCTATTTTAATTCCCGAAATATCTACAGTACCCTAAAAGTCAGATTCAACAAATCCGACTATGAACAGTATTTTCCCAAAACCCCCTAAAAATTGCCTGAAGTCGGATCCTCCTGAACCAGTCTTTAGTTTTTTTTTTTTGAAATTTACTGTTCAAAGTCTAATTCTGTTAAATCTAACTTCTAGGGTATTGTACCAAATACAATATTTTGGGAATTAAAATAAAAATGACCATATTTTGGAAGAAAAAAAAACTAAAGCAATATTTATGGAATTTCTCCGATTACTATTCAAACATAATCATTATATAAAAATAATATTTTAATACAATGTTTAAACTAGGATAAGTCTAGAGTAAACGACATGTACTGATATATACCATTAATCATATGCATTGATATGTCCCATTAATTATTTTAATAACTTTTAAAATCATAAAGATCTAAAACGTGACCATTCTTTTTTAGAATAAAATATGTTGAAACACTCTTTGTACTAATTTTTCATTTTTTATTTTTAATTCAAAAATAATAAAGTTATTAAAATACAAAGTAAAAAAATAAAAAAATCTAAAAAATAGCCGAAGAGTGTTTTAACATATTTTATTCTAAAAAGAAATAATCACATTTTATGCTCCATTGTTTCTAAAATTGCTAAAATAATTAATAATATATATTGGTACATATGATTAGTGATATATGTCAGTACATGACATTTACTTTAAAATTTCCCGTTTAAACTATCTATACTTACTTTCAAATCCTTAAATTAAAAGGTAATCCGTATTAAACACATTTATTTATGTCTTTTTAGATATTATAACAATAATTATATCAATTAAATCAATACTCGATTAACCATTATACGTAAAATATTTGAAAATATTAGCATATGATAAGTAAATAAATAAAATTAAGATTATAAATATAACGAGAGTAATAGGTACGGATCCTTTCCAAATCGATTATTCACGATAATATAGCGGATAATAAATATAAAAAAATATTATTTGCATTAATTACTCTAATAATTAAAGGGGATTATTTCATATACTAGAGAAATAAAAAGTTTTCACAATCGCCTAAGTTTTAAGGTTTATGGTTAGATATCAGGGGTTTAGAATTAATGGGTTATAATTGATGAATTGTGGTTAGAATTTAGGGTTGGGGTTAGAATTTAGAGTTTATAGGTTAAAACCTAAATTCCTAATTATATTACCCTAAATTCTAAACCACAAAACCTAAACCCCAAACATTTAAGCTATAAATTCTAACCATAAATCCTAAAACTTAGGTGCTTGCGAAAACTTTTTATTTCCCATGATTGTGTATTGGATATAAATCTATAATTAAAAGGGTAAAATTTTGATACACACATTGTGTAAAATTTATTTTACACAATCTTGCATATTTATATTATAAAACTAAATCCTAAATTCCTAACCCTAACCCTAAAAAAGTAAACATATACCATAAATTTTAATCACTAACCTTAAAATACAAACCATAAACCCTAAACTAAACCCCTAAAACTAAAATACTTGTGTAAACTTTAGTTTAAACAACTTGTGTATCAAAGTTTTTTCTTAATTAAAAATATTTAAATAAAAGTATTATTTAAATCTATAACATATTTAATATATAATGTACAATATCTATACTATACAAACCTCTTCCCACCCATAAATAAGAAAACATTGAATGTTTAAACATACTCGATCTCACATTCTATGTATATTGTACCAAGGACAACAATGTCAATCAAACTATACTTGATCGATAAATTCATAGTAATATTTTTTATTAAATAGAGATGTATTACATTTTCAAGGCAAATATCGAGATTTTAATCTAAACAAAATAAGACAATATGAACATCATTGGTCACTCGATCAATTAGTGAGTCTGAATCCACAACATTTAAAATGTATAAAATCAAATATCTATAAATATTCAAATTTGCATGACTAGGTTTTAAATTTCAATCTTATTTGAACCATTGTATTCCCTGTATTTTATCACAGCCTTCATTTATCACCGTCCATTTTAGATAAGATATATATATATATATATATTTTGTCATCCCACTGAAATCCCATACTACGTGTATAATTTAATGTGATTAGAATGATAATTAATCGGATTGGATTTTTGGATATTCTAATTCATTCAAATTATTTCAAGAGATTAGCAAAGGTTTTATGAAAGTCTGTGAAATACTTATCAGTGGGAGTTTTTATGGGTCTTTTAACTTATATGATGTTTAAATTTTGAAGAATAAATACTGTTGCTCTACTCACATCTTTCTAGTTCGTGCTATTAACCTTCTTTACAAGAAAAGTTGGTATGTCAACTTTGAACATGGTAACAAATGCCTTAGCAAAGTTGTGTGATCCATGTAACAATTCCTGAAGCCAAACAACATCGTATTATTTCATGATATTTGTACAAAACCTCTTTTATTAAAAAGATTCATTCTATTGGTTAACATCAATGTGGATTTTTTTATTTTTAACATATTAAATCTTATTTGGTGTACAATAACTGCTATTTTAAAATTCTTGCAATCACTAGAACCAATAAAGACGACAATAAGTAGTAATAAAAACCTATATATCCAACATTTTCTAATCCATTTATTATTAGTTCAAATAATTTACTAAATTCACTATTTTTAGATTATTGAATGTGATTAAATCACTCAATGTTTATATAGTTTATTAGTAAAAAGCAAAATGATAAATTTAGCTCTATAACATTTACATCATTCGTCAATTTAATTCTTTATTTTTGATGTGTCGTCCCTATCAACGATCTCTAGAGTAAGTAGTTAAAACTCTCAATTGACACTCTTCCCTTCTCTTAGATTGTAGGTTTAAGACATAGTAGATTTCAACATTTTAATACGAATCATTTTAGTATCAAAATAAAAATACCTATGAAAGCATTATTTTTTTAATGATGTTGACATGATATCCCGGATGATTATCCATGTATGTTTCATTCTATTTTTTAAATTCTTTAATAATTTGTCTAAAATTTAATGATTTTATTGGCATGATATAATAAGAGATTTTATATTAGCGTGAAGTATATATAGATTGCCACGTGAGTTGTCACGTCAAAACAAATACATTAACAGGTTAATGTTTTAGATATTTCGTCAAAAAATGACTACTTTATGAATTTTGAAAGGTTGAGGGTTAAGCTCAAAAAAACCAAATTGATAAATAGTGTAAAAATGAGGACTAAATTTACAATTATACCAAACGATTAAAAACAACCTATATGACCAAATGAAAACGAAAAATGTTTTTTTTTCAAAATATTCATTGGATCACATTCAAAGGATTCACGCCGTTGGATCCGACTAACATGTAGCATAATGGATACAAGTACTTAGCGGGACATTTTAGCGACCTTTAAGGTGCGGTTAAAATGCAACTCTACACAAATTCTTACTATTTTGGTAAAAATTTATATGAGATTGGGTAATAATTTAGGTAGAACTGAAATTCTTATTAACTGGATAAAAACTTGTGTAACTACATAAATTCTAAATTTTTACTATCTGGGTAAAAATGTGTAAATTGTAAGAATTTATGTAGGGACGCCTCATTTTAGTCCCATCATAAGGTGTTGTACGGCAGAACTTCCCAGTTCTTAGCAGCCCAGTAAACATCAAAGAATTGGCTCATTGGCACCAACAAGATCACTAAAAGAGAAAAAAAATTATAAGAGCTACCCTTTTCCTTTCATGATAAAAAGGAATTTATTTATACAGTCAGGTTGCAAGGATGAATTGCAAGTCAGGCTGATTCTTTGAAGGATATGCAAAGAATTTATATACTTGGTTCTTGCATGAATTTTACAGGGGGGGGGGGTACATAGAGGGTTCTTTTTTATGAGGTAAGAAATCGTTACGCACCAGTAAAACGAGATGCAGGATGGCAATGCTGGGAGAAAGATTAGAGCAGACCCTGAAAAGAAAAATGTCCTGATGTCAGCTTACAGTTTACAAACACCACAAATGCATAAAAAACTTTGCAAACCATTGCAAGCAAAGACCTTCGGATGAGATGAATCAGAATTATTACAAGACAGACTGATGCATACATCCTTTGTTATTGATTTTTGGGAAATAAAGCATAAGATCGTCGTCACTGTCCCAATCCCCTGCCCCAACTCATAAAAATTTAGTAATATTTGTCAATGAACACCAGAAAGATGGAAGGAAAAGTGTAAGTTTAGAGGATTCCACAAACATAGACAGGGTTACAAACTCAGAAGCTTCTTTTGTAGTCTGAAATAAATGTCATAAAGCACACGCATACTAACTTGCAATGTAGGATTCTTTGCCTAATGAATCCAAATAGTTTCTGCTAAAACAATGGCCATACCTGGCAGTAGGAACCTGACCAAGAAAAATGAAGCCTTAACTCATCTCAACTTTAGTCTGCCTGATATTTGTAATTCTGTGAAGATAAAATGAAGCCTTACAAGTTTCAGAAACTTAATGATAAATTATATTGAAATCTTTAAGCTGTTATTGTTGATCTTTTTTCAGAGTTGAACTTGAGAAAAGCTTTAAACAATTAAGTTTCATCGATTAGCAAGTAAATTAAGAAATTTACCTCTGTCTTAAGTCAAGAATACTTTCTAGAAGTTCAGTCGTTTGCTGCACCTTCACATTTTTTGGCTTCTCATCATCCAGTAACAATGTTGAAACATTTAATATTGTGATAAGTTCTTGTTCAATTTTTTTGAGCTGTTGATCCAAATGCTCCAAGAAGTCCTCATAAGTCGATATTGCTGCCAAGATGCCATTTTTATTGTCTCCATTAAAAGACAATGCTTGATGTTCCTCTAGCTCCTCATCAGTATGGAGCAGCAAATTTTGATCTTCGCTAGTTGTTAAGGCGTCATCAACACCAACATCCTTACTGTTATTTTTATCTTTTTCAGTTTGCTCCTTGGGAGATACAACCCGAACTGGACTGGAATCATTTTCTTCACCAATTTCTGAATCTGACACAATATTCCCAATTAATTGAGTTTCTTTCACATTTATCACCTGAAACCAAGATGACATATTAGATATACAGATTAAATAATGGAGCTTTTCAATATGATCCAAAAAAGAGAAGTCTGAAATTATAAGTGTTGAAAGAAAAAAGATAGTGGCTACATTTATTGCGAGTCTAAATCAGAAAACGATACCCTTAAGTATCTTATTTTACATACAAGATTAAAGTATTTGGATTCTTTCAATAACATATTCTTATAAGGTGACTATATTTCGGAGTCCTATTTCGTGCTTTCTTTTCATGAAGGACAAAAGTAAATTACTTATTTCTGAAAAATTTTGGGGGGCAAAATATAGGTCAAAATCAAAAGATGATTAGCTCTTCATCTATGTAAACAGAGAACTAAAAAGTACGAAACATTTCAGACATTCGTATAAAAAAGAAATCAGATGAGAAGGAATCTTTAAAAAAATACTTTAGTCTGCATATTACATTTCAGAAAGCAATATGCATCCTATACACACCAATGGCAACCAATACCTGCCGTATATACAGGCATAGTTTCCAATTTCCACTTAAATTTTGCATAAACATTAGCATAAGCAGCATAATATATCATGGCTTATCTACTTTATCTCCTTATCAGCTTCATATGTTAAATTGTGACAATGAAAAAATGAAGAGTCCATATAAATAACAACGAAAACCCATTAAGTTTAAACACATTACATATATAGAATATATGTAAGTCATGAAACAATTTAAATCACATAGAACTAGGTATGCTAAAAAGTCAGACCAGCAAAGAAGTGATAGATTAGGAACCATCATTGGAACCCCACAAGCATATTCAATATTTGCAATAAGACCTTGTTTGAATGGCAAGGAGGAGGCCTTGGAACTTTTAGTTTCCAGGTTCAAGTACAACCATATGCGGGGTTAGTCTAACTTTACATTCTCTTGCAGCTCTTGCTCATTTTGGTTGATTGATTTCTTCCATGGATGCACAAATTGATATTATTGACAATTATTCTATCACGATCGTAATTTCTAACGGTAATATGTAATCTCATCAATAGAGAAATTTATATTGTTAAATTGCATGAAGCACATGAAAATATTACCCTACTAGTTAAGGAAGAAACAAAAATGTAATCGGTTTATTCCAAAATATTCACCCCAAATTCCCATAACTCACAAAATAACACCATACAATTTGAGAAGATAAAGCAACTTCTAGAACCATAAACCACATTTAGGCTTTCATGGTGGTGTTATGTTTTATCATACGCCAATTGAACATAATTTAAGGTCATTGAGTTCTTCTGGTTAAACAGAGAAATTATATCTGTTCAAGTCAATCGACAAACAAATATTTCATGCACTGTATCATTTATAAAGATAAAGGATAGCGAAGCAAGTGCAATAAAACGCCTTGTTTCACATCAAAAGTAGTGCAATTGTTACCGAGACTGTCTAAACTCATAGCTTAATACATTTTATCTTTCAAATGTAAATTCTATATCTTTTTATCATTAATAACATTAATTCTAATCCTTTGATTCTACCTTAACATTAGCAACAATGTGATTAAGTACAATCTTGTTTTACCTCATTAAGCTTGGCGGAAAGCTTATCTAGTAACTCAATCCGACTCTTAGACTTCTCCAAAGCTTGCATAATCTTCTTCTTCTGAAACAGCAGGTCCCTTGCCTCATTTTCCTTCCCCCTCTGAATACTAACAGCGGCTTGTCGGCGAAGCTTCTCCGCTGCCTCGGACAGCCGCAAAAACCTCAATCTAGCATTGCTAGCTGAATCAAAAAAGACCCATTAACTTCAATTCTCTTAGCATTCATTCAATACCGATAAAATTAGCCCCAAGTAATCAAAACTCATCGTCATGATTTACACTGAAATGGGTTTGGATTATTGAATCTAAAAACGAAAAAAGGGGGTTACCTTTGGCTCGAGTGGTCTCAGCTTCAGCATGAAGTTGGTCGAGCTGGTAACGGAGCTGCTCTGTGTTGATTTTGGGATTAGAAGCGAAGCACTTGGGCCTTAGAAGAGGCCTGTAACCTACCGCAACCATTGCTGCACAATTCATTATCTTCTTTCTCAATTTTCAGTTCTTCACTCCCCACCAATAACCTTTGAAACCATATGTAAAAAACCTAACTATCCTCATTCATCATCCCTAATGTTTAGTTCCTTCCACTTCCCTACTTCATCCTTTGAATTGTTTCATTTGGGTAGTGTTTTTGATTGGGTAAAATTTTGATACACTTTTTTGTAAAATTAATTTTATATAATCGTGCATATTTATACTATAAAATATAAAATTTAATTTTTAACTTTATTCTTAACCCTAAAAATTAAACTTTGTAGTCTACATTCTAAATACTAATCTTAAATTCTGAACCTTAAAATCTAAACCCTTAAAATATACTCTTAACGCTTAAAATTAAAAAGTGCGTGTAAACAAGTCCTATGTATTGAAGTATTTCTCGTTTTTATTCTACTTTATCCCTTTTAGTTAAAATTATATATTAATAATAATGGTTAAAGATGATTATATTGTCTGATTTTATATGAATTTAAATTTCATCTATAATACAAGGAAAATATCCCATACATTGGCGGTAGAAACAAAAAGTTTTCACAAACATCTTAGATTTTTAGGGATTTGGTTTAGGGTTTATGAGTTCAAGTGTAGGAGTTTAGAATTTAGAGTTTAGGGTTATAATTTAAGATTTAGTGTTAGAATTAGGGTTTAGGTTTTAGCGCAATATGATTAGGGATTTAGGTTTTAACCTATAAACCCTAAATTCAAACCACGCCTCATAAATTCAAAACTCTTACTCTTAAAGCCCTAAACATTAAACCCTAAATGGAACCTTAAACCCTAAATTTGAGGCACCTGTGGATTCACAAGCGCTTGTACAGGAAATAATTACCCCTATAATTAATAAAAAGGCATAATGCCAACAAATGCCCCTAACATTTCACTAAATGGTTATTTTAGCCCCTATTTTTTGTCTACTTTCACACCTAATGTTTCATTTTGGGTAAAAATGGCCCCCTAAATGAAAATCGTTAGTTGACTAATGGTCAATGTGAGAAGCTAATGCGGCATGCTGACTTGGCTTAGGACGCTGACGTGGCACTTTGCCATGTCAACCTTTTTAAAAAATATATATTTTTAATTTTCCTAAAATAATTAATAATAATTTATTTAATTTATCATTTTTAATTTTTAAAAATATTAAATAATAAATTATTATTTTTATAAAAATTTAAAATATAATAAATTATTTAATTTATTATTGGCATAAAGTCAAAATGTGCCCGTAACGTTTGATTGAATAGTCATTTTGGCCCTTATTCTTTTTTTGAACCAATTTAACCCCCAACGTTTCATTTTGGGTCAAAATGGCCCCTCTGCATATGAAAACTATTAGTCAACTGAAGATAAATAACTTGAAACGACTTGATAGAATGACGAGTTAGAAGAAAAATATTTTATATTTTACACAGTTTTATAAAAATATTTTTTGACTGATGTGACATTAAAGTCAACATATTTATCTATATGACACTGTTATCACGGCATGCACTGCTATGTAGGTATGTCACGTCATTTCAAGTTGTTTATCATCAGTTGACTAATAGTTTTCATCCACATAGGGGCCATTTTGACCCAAAATGAAACATTGGGGGTTAAATTGGTTCAAAAAAGAATAGAGGACAAAATGACTATTCAGTCAAACATTATGGGCATTTTTTGGCATTATGCCTTTATTATTTTTTAAATTTTTTATTTTTCTAAAAAATAATAAATAATAAATATTTAATTTATATTTTAAAAAAATTTAGAAATAATAAATTAAATTAGAAATTATTTATTATTTAATTTTTTAAAATTTAATTTTTAAAATAATAAATCAAATAATTTTTTTTATTTTTTAAAAATAAAAAAATTATTATTAATTATTTTTAGAAAAAATTTAAAAATATATATTTTTTGAAAATACTAATGTGACAAAGTGCTGCGTCAGCATCTCAAGCTAAGTTAGCATGCCACATCAGCATCCCGCATTGACTGTTAATCAATTAACAGTTTCCATCCACAAGGGGACATTTTGACCCAAAATAAAATATTAGGGTGAAAGTGGATCAAAAAAATAAGGACCAAGATAACTATTTAGTAAAATGTTAGAGATATTTTTTTGACATTATGCCTAAAAGAAATTAAAACTTATTACTTAATTCTTAAATAATAAATTTTCAATAATACATTGAATAATTTGAAAATACAAATTAATTAGTTATAAAACAAAAATTACATTGTTTACCCAATTTGATGTTCTAATTTTATAAGTATCGATATAGGTTATCTGGTAAATATTTGATAGAATCAAGATGAATAAGTCGAGTTGACGAGTATTATTTTATCATTTAAGTTTTATCTAAAATATTTCTATTCAAACTTAATTGTAATCAGGGTAAACTACACCAATAGTATCCAAACTATTGGTTCTTTCCTATTTTAGTAACCGAACTAATTTTCACTAACCATGTTTTTTCTATTTTAGTCACTGACCGTTAAGTTTCTGTTAAAGTTTAACAAATAAGGTTACATTGTATGGTATAATAACAATTTTAGTCTCAAAACATGTACATTTCATCAACTTGATCCTCATTTTTCAAGAATTTAACTTATTTTTACCTTGTTTTTTACAATTTGGTCATCTTATTCTCTTATAAATCATACCATTGTCGTCGGCTTCTCCGATGAGCTCCTAATGGTCAAAACTTACTCTAATCTATGATGGTTGTTTAACCAAAACGGGAAATGTCAGAAAGTGTTCTTCGAACTTACAAGAAAATATGATAGTTGTTGAGATTGTCTTCTTCATCCTCCGTCTAAGTCATCATTCAAGACAAAAGGCGTATGTAATATCCTTCCATAAATAATCCAATTAGAAAAACTTTACCCTTTGAAGTACATGTCATACGAAATGCATGTATGCAGGAAAGGAACATACCTAGCAACATTTTCACTTCATTCCTGCCAAAGATCTTATCGATATGTAATAAAGATGTTGCAAACATTTCTTGCCCTAAGAACAAATAGAACCCACCAACACTACTGGTATCACCTAAAGGCCAAATTGTTTCTAGAGCTCTTAGTACTAGAAGTAAAATGATCCAAAGTTCTCAACTTGAGAGGTTTAACCCATTTGCTGTTGGATTCGGCCCCAGAAAATCATCTGTTGTATTGAAATTTGCAGGCATGCTCTGCATCTAAACTCCGGAGAAGTCGACGACAAAGATGGATAGCAGTGTTATGATTTCTAAATGAAGATAGTTGATTTTTTAAGAGAAGTACAACTAAAAAGATCAAATTATAAAAAGGTTACAAAATAAGTTAAATTCTAGAAAATGAGGACTAAATTGATGAAATGTATATGTTTTTGGACTAAAATTGTTATTATACCATGCAATGTAACCTTCTTCGTTAAAATCTAACGGAAACTTAACAGTTAGTGACCAAAATAGGAAAAATAAATAACGTTAGTGACGGTTTTGCCAAAAAAATTAGTTCAGTGACCAAAATAGGAAAGAAGTAATAGTTCGGTGACTACTAGTGTAGTTTACCCTTGTAATTATTCATAATATTTTGGTACTGATTGGTTTCACTTCCAATTTAAACGATTGTTTCTAACCATATATGATATACATATATATATATATATATATATATATATTTCTTCATATTCCTTTTTTTTACATGTGTAAGTAAGATTTGCAATGTTATTTAATAAAAAAAATATCATATAAAATTATATATTTATAACGTTGTTTTTAAAAGAATGAATTTTGATGATATAATAACGATAAGAGTGTAAAGGAGTCAATGAATTGAAGAGAATAAAGAATTTACAAATAGTTGTAGTTGAGAGATCAAATTGAATAAAACACAAAGTTGAGGGAATTTACAAAGAGTTGTATTGGGAGACCAAATTGAATAAAACACAATGTTGAGGGGTTAAATTAAAAAGAGCAAATTTATTGTAGAAAGAGGAATTAAAGAAATAATGAAATTAAGGGTTGAATCACAAAACAATCAAATTACTTAGTTTTTTTATAGTCTTCAAGTGATTAGTGATTACAAGGTAGCATTTGTATGTACTTTTTCTTAACCCTTTGATAAAACACATACCTTACTGACAAGGTTGCTCGAACTCGAGTCTCTTAGGATAAACATCATTTTTTTTCATTGGAGCACTCGTTGGATTCAATCAAATTACTTAACTAAAGACCATGTAGTTTAATATTTGAGTTTTTTGTTATTCTTGTAAAATTCAAACTTAATTCAAACTCAAAATCTAAATTGACTCGAATAACTCAAATAACTTGACTTGAATAACTCAAAACAAAAAACATTTTTCAAATCGAATCGAATTTTGTTTATCCCTAATAGATTCAGATCAAACAAAAAGAAAGGAAAAAAAAAGCACCCAAAATAATATGTAAAGCAAAATAAATTGGTCGACGAGGAAAAATTATTAGATGAGCTTAGCTCACCACGTCATCCATAATCCCATCTAATAATATTTTTTATATTATTTTTTATGGAGTAAAAATATTACTAGATGAGATTATAGATGACATTGTAAGCCAGACCCATCTAACAATTTTTTGTGAGGAAGTTCATCGCTCTCTCATCTTCCTCTTTCCACTCCTGAGTTTATCGACTTTACCCTATTTTTTCTAAGCCCTCGTTGTTGCTCAACTTCCTTTTGATGAACAAATATATTTTCAAATCGAATCGAATTTTGTTTATCCCTAATAGATTCAGATCAAACAAAAAGAAAGGAAAAAAAAAGCACCCAAAATAATATGTAAAGCAAAATAAATTGGCCGACGAGGAAAAATTATTAGATGAGCTTAGCTCACCACGTCATCCATAATCCCATCTAATAATATTTTTTATATTATTTTTTATGGAGTAAAAATATTATTAGATGAGATTATAGATGACATTGTAAGCCAGACCCATCTAACAATTTTTTGTGAGGAAGTTCATCGCTCTCTCATCTTCCGCTTTCCACTCCTGAGTTTATCGACTTTACCCTATTTTTTCTAAGCCCTCGTTGTTGCTCAACTTCCTTTTGATGAACAAATATATTTTTAGGTCTTACTATTAACTTCCTTCACGGGTCATTTTTGTATGTTATACATAAAAATTTATGACAAATAAGTCACTTTCTTTTAAAGTAACAATTTAATTACACAATTAAAATTTTATGACAAATATGTCATTTTTTTAAGTAACAATTTAATCACTTAATTATAAATTTGTGACAAATATGTCATTCTATGGTTAAAATTGAAATATGATCTGATACACTAATAATTTTAGTCCCCAAACTTATACATTCGATCAATTTGATCATAATTCAATAAATTTAACCATTTATATTTAAAAAATTCGACACCGCACCCTCCTAGTACATCCTCCAACCATTTGTAGCACTTCATGTTACTATCCCTCATCTCGATAATCAACAGATGTGATATGTCAATATACATAATCACTTCATCTAGACAACTGGGAAACTAATGGAATATACCATCATGACCTTAATACCGACTGCTAGTAGAAATAGTCACTTCACTAATAAAATCTTTAAATACGATGTGTTAAATTTGTTGAGTTATTTTGAATTATGTCCACATTAATAGAATGTATATGTTTTGAGGACTAAAATTGTTACTATATCAAGCTGTTTGTTTCAATTTTAATAGCAGTGACATGATTGTCACAATTTTAATTGAATGACTAAATTGTTATTATACCAAATTGATAGAATGTGTCAGTAAGAAGGATTCAATGTATAACTATGCAAATTTACCCGTCACGTCATTATTTCTGACAAAAGTTACCGGTAGGTGGCTTGATTAAAATCATTTTAAAAATTTAATGGTCTAATTAATAAAATTTATAGTTCAGTGATCAAAATAGAATAAAGAAAAATAAAACAAAACCTTCACGATAGTAAAAAGCGTATTTTTTTATTAGTTAGTGAGGTATTACATTTTCATACCAAGATTTGAACCCATATAAGATGGGGCATGATGAGCATCCTTAGCCACTAGGCCAATTAGTGAATCTAAGTTAAAAGCATATGTTAAACAAGTCACGGAACAACCCACCAAAAACTTCACCTTTTATAAATGATATTTTAATTTTGGATGATCTGATTGGACGATGTATTTGAAATACAAAATAATTTAATATATAATAGATTAGTTAAGATCTAATAATTGACTAAGTGATCAATGATGTTCATGTTGTCTTATCTTGTATGACCGAATCTCGATATTTATTTTGAGATCGTAATTATCTCTATTTAATTAAAAATAATAATAGTTTGGGGAGATAAATATCTGTAAATAAAGGCCTGTGCCTACCTGGACTATGGCCCGATTTCATGCCCAGAAAACAAATTTATTAGGTTCATCGATTGGATTCAATTTTGTATGATAAAAAAATCCCACAAACTGGACCCAATTTTGTCTGGTAAATTGTCGATCTTTCTTTCTTTTGGCTGCAAAAATAACCTTTTTTTCTCCTATAGTATGTTGCATAAAAATATCTCCTCTGACATTTAGCATTTGGAGTTGATAGTAAAATTATGATAGCGGTGGTCGTCGGGGTTTTGGATGATTTAGACGGAAAGTTGTAGTTAATGATAATAGTGAAAAAGAAAAATAAGATTAAATTTTTTTAATCTTATTAGTTAGGTTTTATTTGGGGAGACATGGTCTCCCTTCATTATTATATTATGGTGGTCTGACAAGTGTGTCAGTTCGGCTATGAGAATGGTCCAAAGTTTCGGCTGACGACTTGATAAGTGAAAATATGTTGCGATGGGAGAATAGTGACGAAGGACATATTAATTATAGCAAGCACGACAAAAAGGGTTATGATTATTGTCTTCTCTCTTTACTCAGTTTGAAATTTAAGACTTTGGAACCTGAATGTGGGTACACCAAGGGACAAGTTTGCCTTAAACTCATCAGAATAGCTTTTCAGTGGCCATATGGCTCATCAAAATAGCAGTATTAAAGACTCAAAACAAGTATAATGACAATGTATGCTTTTGTACAAATAAATTTAAAGTTTTTTTATATAATACAGTGTTGGTAATACTCAAGGGCGTAAGGCATACTAGTCCCTCGCACGTGCACTTTGTTGCCACTAGTTTGGCTCGATTTGTGATAACACCGCACATATTATATTTTTGTGAAAAATACGAAAGAATTTTTTATTAAAGTTTTGAACTCCGAAATTTTTTTTGATCTCCGGTATTTATAGATGGCTCCGAATATTCTAGAGGTTTATTTTAAATTCGGATAAGTATAACTGGTTTAAATGCTAATTGAAATTGCGTAAATGTCAATTAATATTGCATAACGGGCGGCTAATTGAAATTGATTAGCTGGCAATTTGTTTTATTGCGAATTTCTATAACAAATTAAGTGACACAACATTTGCTTTATTATATTTTTCAATAGCATATTGAAATGGCCCTTTATTAACGCAATTGATCTGCAATTTTTTAATCAGATTTTAGGCATAAAGTCAAAAGTAGCTTCCAACGTTTAATCTTTTGGTCACTTTAGCTTCTATTCTTTTTTTGGTCCGAACAACCACCTAATATTTCATTTTTGTTCAAATTTCACCCTTGTTGAAGGAAAACCGTTAGTCAACTAACGGTCAACGTATGAGGCTGACGTGGCAAGCCTGCATGGCATGGTGCGCTGATGTGACATATTGCTGACGTGGCATCATATTTTTTTAAAATAATTATTTTTATATTAATTTATAACCAATCAGATGCTGCCACGTGGCACCATATAAAGATAGATGAGGCTAACCGGTTAAAAGATAAGGTTTCCAACTCTAGACAATTTTCTTTAAGAGCTAACCTAGTTGAATCTGGTGGTGCCTCAAGTTCTAAACTTAAACCAAACAAAAAGACAAACTAGAAAAAGAAAACCAAACCCAAGAAGGCTGCCAACTTCAAGAAGCCAAGAAAAGATAAGGCCCAAGGCAAAGTAGTCAATTGCTATGTATGTGGGCAGCCTGGACATAAAGCCTACCAGTGTCAACAACGGTCAGATTTCCAGAACCAACCATAGCTCAACATTGCAAAGAATACCAATGATGTCATTGCAGTGGTGGTTTCAGAAGTGAATCTAGTAAAGAACAACACCGAGTGGGTAGTAGACACTGTTGCTTCAAGACATTTTTGCGCCAAAAGGGAGTTGTTCGCTGAGTTCAAAACTATAGACAAAAGAGAGCAAGTTTACATAGAAAACTCCATCAGCTCAGACGTACTTGGCAAAGGGAAAGTTTTGCTCAAACTGACCTTGTGTAAAATTTTAGCTTTAAGCAATGTCTTGTATGTACCCGCCTTAAGAAGAAATTTGATTAGTGGTGGATTATTGAATAAGGCGGGCATTAAACTAGTTTTCGAAGCAGATAAACTAGTACTTTCCCGAAACGGAGATTATGTAGGGAAAGGTTTTTTTACAAAATGATTTATTTGTAATTGAAACCCAGTTTAATTAGAATAATAAAGCCACTACTTCTACTTATACTGTTGAGACTCTTGATATGTGGTATGCTAGATTAGGACATGTGAACCTGCAATCACTTACAAAACTCATAAAAATAAAGTTAATACCTAATCTAGAGGATAATAACTTTAACAAATGTGAAATTTATGTAGAAGCTAAGCATACTAAACCTACTTTAAAGATAGTCTCTAAACATAGATATGAACTTCTAGAACTTATACATACTGATCTAGCAGACTTTAGAAACTGTGAAAGTAAGAGAGAAAAACACTGTTACATCACCTTTGTAGATGACTACTCTAGATATACAAAGGTTTATCTTCTTAAAACTAAAGACGAAACTGAGAACTTCTTCCTTATTTATAAGGTAGAAGTTGAGAATCAGCTTGATATGATAATAAAACGTATTAGATCCGATAGGGGTGGTGAATATGGATCTAATTTCCTTAAAGAGGTGTGTGAGAAGAATGTTATAAGACATGGGAGCTTTGCTCCTTATTTTCCTCAACACAATGGCATTGTCGAGAGGAAAAACATAACTTTAAAAGAGATGATGAACTCTTTATCAATAAGTTCTTGGTTATTTGATAACATGTAGGGGAAGCCATTCTCTTGGCCAATCATATATTAAACTGAGTGCCTCATAAGAAATTAGATTGTACTCTATATGAATTGTGGAAATGTTATGCACCAAATTTGCAATACCTGAAAGTGTGGGGGTGTCTGGAAAAAATAGGTTTACCTGATTTTAAGAAGACCACCATCGGTCTTAAAACTGTTGATGCAGTGTTTATATGGTATGCTACAAATAGTGCAGCATACAGGTTTATGTCTTTAAATGACTTCTCAATTTGTGAATATAGGGATGTTGTATTTTTTAAGGTCTCATTTACTCTTAAAAGACCTAGATTAAATGTTGAGACACAATGAGAAAGTCATACTCCTTCTTCTTCTAGTATTCATGCCAATGAGTCTCTAGAGTTTGAATTAGAGCCTAGAAGAAGTAAAAGACAAAAGGTAGCTACTACCTTTAGACCAGATTTTATAACTTCCTTTATTACAGAAATTAGTAATTTAGACACTATAATTGAACCTATAGCTCAATCTTTCCTTTTAGATAAAGATCCAAAGACATATAACGAAGCTATAAGTTCAATTGGTGCTAGTTTTTAGAGAATTGCAATTAATGATAAACTATAATCAATTGAGTTTGATCACACTTGGGAGTTGGTTGACTTGCCTAGAGGATCTAAACTTATCAGTAGTAAATGGGTCTTTAGAAAGAAACTAAGACCAGGTGGGTTAATCCAAAAGTATAAGGCAAGACTAGTAGTCTCAAAGGGTTCACTCAGAAGTTTGTTATTGACTTCTTTTATACGTACTTTCCTATGACAAAAATCTTAATGATCCGTTCCTTGTTTGCGATCTCATCCATTCGTAAGTTGCATGTACATCAAATGGATGTAAAGACTGTATTTTTGAATAGAGATCTAGACGAGGAGATCTATATGGAGCAACCACCAGGTTTTGAGACACCTAGTATGGAAGGTAAAGTGTGTAGACTTAAAAAGTCTCTCTATGGCCTTAAACAAGCTCCAAAACAGTGGTATGAGAAATTTCATAAAACCATTTTGAGCTTTGGTTTTATTGTTAATGAAACGAATGCATGCGTGTATTCTAAAATGTTTGGCACTTATTGTGTCATCATAAGCTTATATGTGGATGACATGTTAATTTTCAGTACTAACATTGAATCCATTAACAAAACAAAAAATTTCTTGTCTACTAAATTTGAGATGGCTGATTTAGGAGAGGTTGAAGTGATCTTAGGAGTAAAAGTTACCAAAACTGAAAAGAGATTTTCTTTAAATCAAACACACTATATTGAGAAGGTGTTAAAGAAATTTGAAAGTTTTGATGTCAACCCTGTTCGAACTCCTTATGAATTTGGTATACATCTCTTTAAGAATAAAGGAAGTAGTGTTTCCCATGAAGTGTATGCTAGAATTATTGGAAGCCTTATGTTCTTAATGAACTATACTCGGCCTGATATTGCTTATGCAGTAAGCAGGTTAAGTAGATATACTCATAATCCTAGTGGTAAGCACTGGGTTGCACTCAGACTCTTACTAAAGTATTTTAAAGGTACTATTGATTGGCAACTTGAGTTTGTTGGCTTTCTTTCTATTTTAGAGGGATATTGTAACACCAATTGGGTTACTGATAATTATGAAGTAAGTTTCACGAGTGGGTATGTCTTTACCTTAGGTGGTGCAACGATTTCATAGAAGTCTACTAAGCAGACTTGTATTGCATGCTCTACCATGGAGTTAGAGTTTATTGCCCTTGACCTAGTTGGGCAAGAAGCCGAATGGCTTAGAAATTTGTTAGTAGAAATTCCTTTGTGGGGGAAACTGACTTCTCATGTGTCCTTGTTGTGTGATTCATAAGCAAAGATATGTGTGACGAAGAGCCAAGCTTATAATGGTAAGAAGAGACACATTCGCATAAGATATGAATCAGTGAGACACTTAATAAGGAACGACGTACTCTCTTTAGAGTATGTGAAGTCGGAAAAGAACCTAGCAGATCCGCTTACCAAAGGGTTAAGTCAAAAATTGGTTTTAGATTCGTCGAGGGGGATGGGTTTAAATCCTATTGGTTGAGGAATTCATGGTGGATACCCAACTTTGTTATCTAAGTTCAATGTGGTCAAACAAAATCATGAAGAGTACTCATAGTGTACATTAGTTATACCTATCCCTATGACGAACAATGTACATGCCCAGGTTGAGTTCAATTACTCTTAATAAATTCATAGCCCAGGTTTTGGGTGATCTTAGTGAAAAAGACTTGATGAATTTATCGACTTTGGTTGAATAACTACTCTTAATAAGTTCATAACCCAGTGTTGAGTGGGTAGTCCTATCGCGAAGGACTGAATGAACTTGCCGTTAGACAGGGTGAGTTTTCTTAAACTCTTAATGAGTTCAATCCCAAGAGTTTGGGTTGTTCTATTAAGAAGGACTTATTGAATTCACCGATTAGAGAGGATGAGTTTTTATTCTTAATGAATTCTTGTAACACCTCATTCGTCGTATTCGATTATCGAATATGAGTCAGAGATGTCACAAAACAATAACATGATTTTTTTATTCAAAAATTCTATAAATTTAAAACCTTTAAAAATATTTAAAATTAACTTGTTTGATAAAAATATTCAAAAACTCTTAATCAGAGTTCCGTTTACTTTATGAAAAATAAATTAATTGTTTGATAAATAACAGACACTGAACCAAAATAGACAAATTTATCTTATTTATATATGCCACTAAAATCAATTAAAACCTCAAGTAGGATGTCATTACTGAAGTAGCTTGATGAAAATTTTCTGAACTTGATGCAACGCCTTACTTACACCCAATGTCTCGAACCACCTACGTGTGCACATGCAACACACATACTAAGTACGAACTTGTGAGTCATTATAAGGTAATCATAAAATTAAATAATAACCAGTCTTTAAGTATAACATAGTATAAACAATTCCCTTATAAAACTATTTCAAATCAATATTGCTTTAAAGCAAAGATGAAATATTTACGAATATATTTGTAAAAGATCTTTTATAACAATAGCCCAAAAAATACGTATAGAGAGAAACTAACTATACGATATCGTGTACTCCCAAAGTACTAGCCATTTCCCCTAAGGATAAAGGCAAACATTACATTAATACGAGTTTGTTGTGCTCCCAGAGCACTAGACGGTAGTCCTAGACTACTAGATCTGAAGATCAATGCATTCCCAGAATGCTAGCCTTTATGTGGCAAGTGTATCTACAATGCAGTCCCAGACTATTAGTATCTTATGGTATGTCACTATACTGTAACTCTCTCATGGTAACTTTGGGCAATAAAACAATACCAGTACCTATGCAATATATCATTTTATAGATGGTAAAAATCTCATCTTAGATAAATTAAAATAATAGAGAAGTTCTTACTCCATTATACCATAAATCATTCTATAACATATCATCGATGTATGATAATAAGATTATCATAAACAAAACATAATAAGGCAGTACATACCCTATCATGTACAAAACCATCTCTTTTTGCTTATGAAAATATTATATTTCACACATAAAAATCAATATTAATTATACCATAAATTACTCCGGTAACATAATTATCGATATATGATAACAAAAATTATCATAAGCAAAACACAATAAGGCAGTTCATACCCCATCATGTACCAAAAATTTACTTTATGCCTGTGAAAATATCATATTTCATATGAAAACCAATATTATTAATTCGATAAAATCGTTTAGGTCGACTTATCGCAAGTCTTCCTAAATACATTTTATAACATATAAATGCACTCGCCTTGACACTTCTTATCCCAAACTAAAATGAGTGTATTAAGAGAACTTCAAGCTTGGTCATTGCTTTGTCTACTGAATTTTTTGATTTCTCGTGTTTACTTGAATGCTTCACATTCATCCTTTACATGAACAAATTAATAACACCAATAAGGTACTCATTTTATAATCTTTCAGTCTGCGCTACATTCAAAGAAATATTTATATAAAATAATCTATAACTCAGAATTCGATTCCGTTTGTTCTAATAGAAACTAGATTCGATAAGTTGTTCAACCATATAAACTAATAGTCCAAATTCAACTCGTACTATTTATGGCGAATTTTCAAAGTTGAATTCCAGTGCTGAATTTCTGAGCAGACTGCTACTTTTTTTGACCATTCGTCACTTAAAAATTCATATCTTTTGATATCCCAATCAAAAGCAGTCACCGTTTGTTTTAAACGAAACTAGACTGAACCAGGAATACAATGGTATTTGTCTCACTTTCTAATCATTTTATGGATTTTTGGTGAATTTTCAAACTCATTGTCAAAGACTAAAATTCTGGGCAGATTTCCAAACTAATTTTCATATCTTTAACATCCTTTAACCATTCCAACACCTCAAATTAACTTTTAATTATATTGTTCCAACATTTTCCTTTCAAACTCCAAATTCAACTTGAATCCTCACACCCCAAATTAAAACCTAATTAATCAAATGATATTCTATCAAGAATACATCAATTTCAACTTCAATCAAGCATGTAGATGATACAACATCACGTAACAATCCTAATTTATTTGAATCCCTAAACTTTAATCCTAAACGTTGGGCTATTTTTCTAATACACTTACTAGAATCCTGTGGTCAGATGGCTATACTTGTTTACATCTGTAAATTTATATACATTTGTATATTTTCTGACACATCGAGGATTTCGGTGGATGAAGGGGTTAGTTGTGTGTTATGAGTTCACCCCTATCTTAGAAAGTTCCAGATTCACTCACTTATCTAGGAGAAGAATCACTCATATCACTATGTACTAGTTCCAGATACATTCACTAGTGCTTAAGCAGCTAATCTCGCTATTGCTCTTCTCATGTTTTAAACTTCTAAATTTCTCATTTTTTATTTTAAAAAAATGAATTATTTCTCATTTTGTGGGAGAATGTTGATAATGCTCAAGGGTGTAAGGCATACCAGTCCCTCGCACGCGCGCTTTGTTGCCGCTAGCTCGGCTCAATTTGTGATAACGCCGCACGTATTATGTTTTTGTGAAAAATACGAAAAAATATTTTTATTAAAGTTTTGAACTCCGAAAAAATTGATCTCTAGTATTTATAGATGGCTCTGAATATTCTAGAGGTTCATTTTAAATTCGGATAACTATAACTGGTTTAAATGCTAATTGAAATTGCGTAAATGTCGATTAATATTGCATAACGGGCGGCTAATTGAAATTGCGTAGCTGGCAATTTGTTTTATTGCCAATTTCTATAACTAATTAAGTGGCACAACATTTGCTTTATTACCTTTTTCAATAGCAGATTGAAATGGCCCTTTATTAACTCAATTGATCGGCAATTTTTTAATCAGATTTTATGACATATTAAATGTCATGTTTTTACAGCTTTTTGGTATTAAAATCAATATGTGTATTGCCTTTTTTAGCCCCGTTTCTAAGCCTATAAATACCGAATGATCTTGAGCATTTCTGCTTACTCATTTGTAAAAACAACTTTGCATTTTTAATACTATCTGATCCCTAAAAGTGTTTCTACAAGATTTTTAAAGTTCGGAGTTCTTTTTCAAGCAGAGCAGTACCACCTGTTGTCCACTCTGAAATTTGAGTGTACAAACTCTCAGAGAGTCTATATTAATTTTGGGGATGATCTGCCTGTAGCAGCAACTATACTAGTTAGAGCAAATCTGTTTTTAAGACAGTGATGTTTACAACGATACAGTTCAAATTTTATTTCGATTATTTTATTATATTCCCAATCAGTGCTAACGTCCTGGTTTTGCAATTTTATTACCAACATACAGACACATCAAAATAAAATTATGCTAAGCCACTCAGATCTTTCAACAAAGCTGCAGCAACCTGGAAAATTATTCCACCGACTGGTGCACCTTGGCATAAACGTGCCAGTCCATCTATTACGCCGTTGGCTATACGACCAACATGTCTTATCAGTCTCTCCCAATCTCGAGCTAGTAGTTGGCGGATTGATGATACAAGTGCATGGTCGAACAAGGCTTTGGAACTCCCAAAAATAATACGCACAGCCTCGAGACTGTCAGATTCCACCATAGCTCGACGGTACCCATGGGACCAAAGATGTTGTAAAGTATCATGGATCTTACATAACTAGGCAAACAGAATCAAGCAATCGCCGATGCTTCTGAAGAACCCAATGATCCACTCACCATACTCGTCTCTTAAAACCCCACCAATAGCAGCTGAGCCATCGTTAAGGTGAACTGCGCCATCGGCGTTGGCTTTAGTCCAAACCTGTTTGGGACACTGCCATCTTAGACCACAAATATTAACCAAAAAATGCCTCGGGATCTCACTATCAAAACAAGCCGCATATTCCTCAGTTAAGCGGTCACATTGCAATAGAAAGTCTTCCTGTTTAACAAAATTCACATCTAAAAGCATGCTACAATGCCTCTTCCAAAGCTGCCAGCAAATCATAGCGAAAAGAATATGCCATTTATCATCATTGGCACCATAGCAATTAGGTGCACTCAAGTTTGCTATCAGCCATTCCTGCATATTAGATAACATAAAATCATCAAAATTTAATGGACAAATTAATCGAGACCAAATGGAAAAGGCTCGAGGACATCGACGTAGAATGTGATCAATATCCTCGTCTCCATTGCGCATTAACCGACACAAACATATAGTGGTTAGGTGCCTTCGTTCACGCTTAGCATTAGTAAGTAAGCCCCCTTGCATCACCAACCACAAAAACACACGTATCCATTGCAGTAATCTTTGGAACCAAAACAGCTTCCAGTTCATATCCACACCATTCAAAAATGGCAACTCCAAAGCCTTGTATGCAGACTTAGTTGTAAAAACCCGATTGGCTCCCCAACGCCATGAAAGGGTGTCACTCCCCATTGATGTATTAGGAGGCATAATTGCTGAAATTTTGCGCAAAATTTGGCACAGTAGAAGTTGCTCTAAAACTTGCCAATTCCACTCTTTGAAAGTAGTGACATACACCAGTAAAATGCAACATCAGCGCACCCTCAACGTTCAACCAATTGTCATTCCAGAAATCCGTACTAACACCGTCACGAATATTCCAGCATAGACTAGAGCGAAGATCCTCCCAAATCACCGTAATCCCCCGCTAAAGCCTCGAGCAACAATTTCTAGCAATTGAATCTGGAAGAGTCGATGTCCATTTGCACTTATGCTTTAGTCCCCGAACCCACATCCTATCATCATCCGTAGCCAACTGATAACCCACCTTCAACATGAAAGATTTATTTTGTTGATGGAGATCCTTGAAACCAAGTCCCTCATCCACAATCAGAACTGTCAATGTGCTCCATTTGATCAAAGGGATGACACTGCCACCCGAGGAGTTCCCCCTCACAAAGCGGCGAATACGTTTCTCCATTTCCTCACACAAGCCTTTAGGTGGCCATGTAGATTGCATGGATTACACAGGTAGTGCCTATAGAACGAATTTGGCAATGGTTATTCAACCTGCCAAAGAGAAAGTATGAACTGCCCAACCGGATAATCTCTTTCGCTTATTTTCAAGAATGTATGTATAAGTAGCCTTAGTGACCCGAGCATGAAGAAGAAGAACACCAAGGTACTTTCTGAAATTCGATACTTTCTCAAAACCCAAACTAGAGGCAATAGTAACCCGATGATGGTGTTACCTCTCCAAAAGTACTGTTTTTAATGCCAATCTTACAATGCTTTTGCTTGTTCTTAGGTACATTTAGTTGCATTAGGATGTTAGAATCATGCATTTGCATAAGGAGTTTAGAGTTTTGTCTATGCCAATGTGAAGGGTTGTTTTGTTGGCAATTTTGCATGTTTGGCATAGTATTTTGCCCAGAAAAGCAACACAGGAAGGAATACCAGAGAGAATGCCGAGTGTTGTTGGCACAGATGGACCAGGCAATGCCAAGCACCGGATGGCAGAGAAGTGAACTTGATGCCACGCCAAGAGGCTGTTGGACCCCGAAAAAATAGGACATGACCAGGCTCCGAAAAAAATAGCAATTGGAACAATCTTCGAAAAAATAGCGAATAAGATGGTGCCAAGACTTGTTGGCTGACTCATGCCAAGCTTGGATGCCAGGGCAACATCGGCAGGATGACATCAGCCTTAGCCTGATTAGCTCTCATTCAAATCTGGATAAGAAGATAATCCTTTATCCTCTGGACAGTTAGAATTTAAAATTTGAAGAGCTAGTCTTATCCCTTCTTTGCACGCCTATTTAAACACCAACCAAGCTAGACTTTAAGAGGAGATGAGAAGATTGGATCGTGAGGAGTTGGTGTGTGTGTGACGATTGACGACCAGCTGCACCGTGGAAGGGTGGCCCGACCAACTTGGATGAGAAGCATGGATCTTGAAGGGCTACATCGAGAGACCCCTTCTAGCCCATTCTCTATCTCAAGTTATTCTATTTTGTTTTAAGGATGATGTATTCCGAAAACGTTTGTGGATTGTTGGTTCACCCCCTCACCATGAACTAATTTAATAGTTGGTGGGGGATGTTTGATTTTTATGTTATTTTCATACTTTAGCTTTTAATAATAAATCTGCATAGGCAAAATTTCATCTATTCGGCAAACTTTAATATTTCCTAAATACTCTACCAAGCGAGAGCTGGCACTGTTGGCCTATTGCACCTTAATATATTAACAGACTTGGGGTGGCAACGAATAAGTTGTCGAATATTGAGAGAAGCTTCAAGAGAAGTCGTTCAAGTAGATGAACTTACTTCGGGGGTGAAATCTACCCTTTAGGAGTATAGATTGGATCTTAATCAAATTGGTTTATTTAAAAACAAAAACTATAGAGATATAGGGGTTTTTACATGATCAATTTAAGGCAATGACCATCGAGAGAGGCTTTGCTACTTTTGAATCTGCTAGGCAAACAATGCCAAGACAGGTTGTTGTTAACGGCTGACACGACATGAATAGCATGAAAACCAGACATTCCCTGCCAACGCTCATTATTCATTAAAACACCTTCCTTGCCAATGTCTTTACTTTTCTTTCATTTCTTTTACTTTTTAATTATTTTCCAAAACCAATTTCAAATCAAATCAACTTTTTCTTAAGGCAAGTAACAATCAAGGCAATTGAATTCCAAGACAATCTCTGTGGGATTGATACTCAGCTTACCAGTTGTATTACTTGCAGACCGTGTATACTTACACGTAAAAGAATCATTTTGGCACATTCTTATATTTTCCAATACATATTTTCTGCCACTTTTGCCAGCATTTCACCTAGAGAGTCTACAAGTTTTTGGTGTCGTTGTAGGGGATTGCAACGGAATTGATTGTTTTTAAATTTTTACTTGTCTTTCTTTTATTTTTATTTTTGTTTTTATTTTTACCTTTCATTTTTGTCGGTGTATGACCAGAAGTCATCCTGTGGTGGATGAGTGGTCATACGATCCGAAAATTGAGAAAACCTTGCGGAGGTTAAAACAAAGATTTCGAGAGATGAACCAAGGTAATAGAGGGAATGGTGTGGTGAACAATGGGGGAAATCCACTTAACAATGTGATACCACCACCACCTGCTGCCCCAATTGTTAATGAGAGGCCTATTAGAGAACATTCGACACCGACCATTAACAATTTGATGCCAGGACTTGTTGGCACAGAGGTAAACACTGCCAATTTTGAACTTAAGCCAGTAATGATTCAAACTCTTTTGAATGTAGGTCAGTTTGATGGCACACTCACTGGAGATCCGAGGCAACATCTTAAACAGTTCATAGAGATTTGCCAGCTATTTTAACAAAATGGAGTACCTGAAGATACTGTGAAGCTGAAGTTATTTACTTTTTCTTTGAGAGACAGAGCAAAGGCTTGGCTTAATTCCTTGCCACCTGGCTTAGTCACTTCATGGGCAGACCTATGCCAGAAGTTCTTGACAAGATTCTAGCCGCCAACACTCACTGCCAAGCTGCGGGGTGAGATCATTACATTCAGGCAGGCTGACGATGAGACCTTATATAATGCCTGAGAAAGATTCAAAGACTTGTCGAGGAGGTTTCCTATGCATGCATTCCTGAATTGGACTCAGATTCGAACCTTTTACAATGGATTGAATGCACAAACGAGGACGGTTGTTGATGCTTCAGCAGCTGGCTCACTGCTTAACAAGACATATACTGAGGCTGTTGACATTTTAGAAAGTATTGCAATCATGATTTCCTGTTGTAAGACTTGAGACCAAAACTAAAACCAATGAGAAATTTCAGGTTGATGAACTAACATCCATTCATGCCGTGATTTCCAACCTTACGAGCATGGTAAGAACATTGCAAAAGAACAATGAGTCCCAAGAAGTCAAAGCATTAGACCAATTCTGTACGATATGTGGAGAAAATCATCATGTAGATAAATGTCCTACCAACCCTCAATCGGTAAATTTTGTTGGCAATGTTAATCGTTACTATAACCCTAACTCCAATACTTATAATGCAGGTTGGAGACAACACCCTAACTTAGCTTGGGGAAATCAAGGAGGTAGCTAGTACAATGCCCAGCGCCAGAATACTCAGAGGCAGAATAACAATGCCATGGCAGCATTCTATCAGAATGCCATGCCACAAAAAACCCAAAACAATTTTCAGCAAGGGCAGAGACTCAACCAATGAGGCACTCTCACAGAATACATGGAAAGGAATGATGCCACAGTCCAGAGTTTGCCTACGTCAATAAGAAATTTGGAAGTCCAGCTTGGGCAGATTGCCAGTGCACTCAGCAATCGACCCTAAAGAGCATTGCCAAGTGACACAGAAGATGCTCGACACAAAGACAACGAGCAGTGCAAAGCTATAACTCTTCGGAGTGGTAAGCATTGCGAGATGGAGAAGGTTGCTAAGTAGCCACTTAATTGCCAAGATGAGAAGCCTGTGTCAGTAGATGATCCCATGGAAGCAGAAAAAGAGGAAATAAAAGCAGATGATGCCAGACATCACACTGATGCCAGACAGCACACTGATGCCAGCATCGATGCCAAACAATCTGATGCCAGCACTGCGTTGGCAAAGCCAGCAGAGCAGACACGTATCTATCCACCGCCACCATTTCCAGCAAGACTTTAAAAGCATAAGCAAGATCAGCAGTTCAAACGTTTCTTGGAGGTTCTTAAGCAATTGCAAATCAACATTCCATTGGTAGAAGCCCTTGAACAAATGCCCAACTATGTCAAATTTATGAAGGACATTCTGTCCAAAAAGAGAAAGTTGTGAGACTTTGAAACTGTTACCCTGACTGAAGGATGCAGTGCCATGATCCTAAACCGTTTGCTACCAAAGCTGAAAGATTCGGGAAGTTTCACTATTCCCTACACCATTGGCAACAAATTTATGGGCAAGACATTGTGTGACCTAGGAGCCAGCATCAACTTGATGCCAATGTCAGTTTTCTAGAAGATTGGCATGGAAGAAAGACCTACCATGGTGACACTTCAGCTGGCAGACCGATCCTATGCATATCCTAAAGGGTAAGATTGAGGATGTGTTGGTAAAGGCAGACAAATTTATTTTTTAGCTGATTTTATCATTTTGGATTATGAGGTTGATATTAATGTCCCGATTATTTTGGGGAGGCCTTTTCTTACCACAGGTAGGGCTTTGATTGATGTTCTTAAAGGTGAACTAACAATGCGCATGAATGATCAACAAGTTATATTTAATGTGTTTCAAGCTCTGAAATGTGCAGATGAACCTAATGAGTGCCAAGCAGCGGAGATGATGGAGTCCATTTACACTTTGGACACGGTATAGTTATGCAAGGATGCAAAATTTGATGCCAACAATTTAGATGGCATAGATGATCTGTTTGAGGAACCAGAAGAACTAGTCTTGGAGGTTGAAGAGGCAAGTTATTTTGAGCCACTACAGTTGGTCGACAGAGAAATCAAGGCATCTAAACCATCAATTGAGGAGCCACTAGCATTGGAACTAAAACCACTACCAGATCATTTGAAGTATGTTTATTTAGGTGAACGCTCAACTCTGCCAGTGATCATTGCCACTGGTCTCACTAATGATCAGGAGGAAAGGTTGTTGGTAATAGTACGTGACTATAAGCAATCATTAGGATGGACTTTGGCAGACATCAGAGGTATTAGCCCAACCATTTGCATGCATAAGATTATCTTGGAGGAGTACCATGACAAGACCATTAAAGGCCAAAGAAGGCTAAACCCAAGCATGAAAGAAGTAGTGAAAAAAAGATCATAAAATGGCTTGATGCTGGGATTATATATCCCATTTTCGATAGCTCTTGGGTTAGCCCGGTGCAATGCGTGCCAAAGAAAGGTGGCATGACCGTGGTACAAAATAGTGAAGCTGAGTTAATCCCCTCCAGAACTATCACTGGATGAAGAGTGTGCATGGACTATAGGAGGCTGAACAATGCCACGAGGAAGGATCACTTCCCATTGCCATTCATTGATCAGATGCTAGACAAGATGGCAGGTAAAGCTTTCTATTGTTTTTTGGATGGTTATTCAGGTTATAATCAGATTGCCATTGCCCTTGATGATCAAGAGAAAACTACGTTCACGTGCCCATATGGGACATTTACGTTTATAAGAATGCCATTCGGCTTATGTAATGCACCGACAACGTTTCGACGTTGCATGATGTCTATTTTTTCTGATATGATCGAGCACAACATGGAAGTATTCATGAATGGCTTCTCAATGTTTGGTAAAACATTTGAGGAATGTCTTCAGAGATTGGAGCAAGTCTTGAAGAGATGCATAGAGATGAACCTAGTGTTGAACTGGGAAAAATGCCACTTCATGGTGAAGGAGGGCATTGTTCTCGGGCACAAGGTAACTGAGAGAGGGTTAGAAGTGGATCAAGCAAAAGTTGTGCTAATTAAGCAACTACCACCCCTAACAAGTATCAAAAGTATAAGAAGTTTCTTAGGACATGCTGGTTTTTATCGGCGTTTCATTAAAGACTTTTCGAAAATTGCCAAACCCTTATGCTTGTTGTTAAAACATAATGCCACTTTTGTATTTAATGATTCTTGTTTGAGAGCGTTTCAGGAGCTTAAAGAAAAGTTGATCAATGCCCCTATAGTTGTGGTACCGGACTGGAATGAGCCTTTCGAGCTCATGTGTGATGCCATCGACTATGTGGTCAGAGCAGTTTTGGGACAAAGGCATAGCAAGGTTTTTCATGCCATCTACTATGCCAGCCGAACCTTAAATGAAGCACAACTAAATTACTCTACGACCGAGAAAGAATTTCTTGCAGTTGTATTTGCTTTTGACAAATTTAGACCTTATTTAATTGGTAACAGAGTTGTGGTTTTTACATATCATTCGGCATTAAAGTATCTCTTGACAAAGAAGGATGCCAATCCCATGCTAATCCGATGGACGCTCCTACTTCAAGAATTTGACCTTGAGATATGAGACAAAAAGGTCAGTGAAAACCTAGTAGCTGACCATCTTTCACATTTAGAGCATCATCTTGAAGATGGTAAGACCAATTTGATAAGAGATGAGTTTCCTGATGAGTATTTGCTTGCAGTTAATGCTATGCCATGGTATGCCGATATTGTCAACTACTTGGTAAGTAACATTCTGCCACCAGACTTGGCATACAATGCCAAGAAAAGGTTTTTGCGGGAAGTTAGGCAATACTTTGGGACGAGCCAATATTGTTCAAACAGTGTGCCGACCAAGTGATCCGCCGGTGTGTGCCTGAGGATGAACAGCATAACATATTGCATCTATGCCATGCCGCACCATATGGAGGTCACTTTGCTGGAGTAAAAACTGATGCCAAGGTACTGCAGTCAGGATTCTTTTGGCCCACACTATATAAGGATGCCTACGAGTATGCCAAGGCATGTGATCGATGAAAACGGTCAGAAAACATCTCTGGCTGGCACCAACTACCGCTTCAAAACATTATGCTTGTAGATTTATTTAATGTATGGGGGATGGACTTTATGGGTCCTTTTCCACCCTCATTTGGTAATGTATACATTCTTGTGGCTGTTAACTATGTATCTAAGTGGGTAGAATCTGTTGCTCTACTAATGAAAAATGCCAAGGCCGTTGCCAAGTTTTTACGTAAGCATATCTTTACTAGATTTGGTGCCCCTAGAGTGATCATTCATGATGAGGGCACTCATTTTAAATGTAGTCTAATTTCTAAAGCCTTGCGCAGGTATGGTATTCAACAGAGAATTGCCACAACATATCATCCACAAACAAACGGGCAAGCTGAGATTTCAAACAAGAAGATAAAAAATATCTTAGAGAAGACAGTTAATCCATCAAGGAAGGACTGGTCCTTGAGACTAGATGAGTCCTTGTGGGCTTACAGGACTGCGTTTAAAACTCCTTTAGGTAGTTCACCGTTTATACTTGTTTTTGGAAAACCATGCCATCTTCCAGTAGAGCTTGAGCATAAAGCCTACTGGGCCATCAGAACATTTGGCATGGCATGGAAAGCTGCTAGAGAAAAAAGGTTACTGGACCTAAATGAGTTGGAGGAATTCAAAAAGCAAGCCTATGAGAACTCCAAGATCTACAAGGAAAAACAAAATGTTGGCATGACAACAAGATAATGCCAAGAAATTTTGAGGTAGGCCAACGTGTTTTGCTATTCAACTCACGGCTTAGGTTGTTTCCAGGGAAACTCAGATCAAGATGGACGAGCCCTTATGAAGTTGTGAAGCCCTATGCTCATAGAGCTGTGGACATTAAGAACTTGAAGACGAGAGAAATCTTTAAGGTGAATGGCCAATGCTTAAAGCACTACATGGAAGGTGATTAGAACAATGCCAAAGAGACAATCCTCTTGGCAGAGGTAACATGAAAACACCGCCAGGTTTGAACTTTTGTAAATATTAGGTTAATGTTTCTCTTTGTTTTTAGGTTTTTAATTGTTTTTCTTTCTAAGTTCCATGTTTTTATTCCTTTGAAAGGTTTCCTTTGAGTTGCGCAGATTCATTGTGGCAAGAACACTGCCAGGGTCGCTGGCAGGAGCCAACGCTTTAACAGAAAATTCTGCCAGACGCAGTGCCAGAGTAGCTTAGCATGCAGCAGTGCAAAAGATTGAAGGATGAGGGAAAAACCCTAGTTTTATCGGCCCAGTAAAAAATTGAGAGAGTTATCTTTATTTGACTTTAAGCCCTAGCCACCCAAATTTTGGTTGAAATTTAAATTTCAAATCAATTACCTTATCACACCAATCCTTACCCTATCTTATCACCTATCACTTTATCACTTCAACCTTATCACTCCACCTACTTTTAAATTAATTCTTTTTATTCCCCATCATTATCCCTAATTACTACTTCTATTAAAACACTCAACCAACCTAAAACATTTCACTTTCTTACTCTTGCCTATTAAAGAAGCCAAATCATCTCTCTCACTTTTTACTTCCTTTTCGGTAAGAAAGTACAAACCCAAATTGTCCTTTGCCTTCATCTTTCAACATTGTTCCAAGCTTCAACCAGTTTCAATGGCCTCATCGTCTCTTCCCTTTAAAAGATTCTTCAAAGAAGAGATCGAGAAAAAGTTTGAAATAAATTTTGCCTCGAAGAGTTTTTGCTACGAGAAGCACTTCAAATTCAAAATGGAGGCAACAACCGACTTCCCTTCAGAAGTTATGTCTATGATTAACTTGCACAAGTGGAGTATATTCTTCCAGCAAAAAGGGGAGATCTATGCCACCACCGTTCAAGAATTCTACGCGCACCTTGTGACCAAGGATCCATCTTTCCTGATGATTAGGGGTAAGTGTGTGCGTTTTGATGAGGGATATGTTAATAATATATTTGAGTTGGATGGTGCAGAAGATGAGTATTTTGAGTATATTGATTCGATGACTGCTGCCAAGAAGAAAAAGCTACTAACGGATCTGTGTGAACCTGGCACGACGTGGATAGTCTTATCGACGGGCCACCAGACAGTGAAGAGGCTGGCGTTGAAGCCACAAGTGAGAGGCTGAAATCACTTCATTAAGGCAAACCTGTTGCCTACATCCCACAATGAGACGGTCTCAGAAGAAAGGTTGATTTTGTTGCACTCTATAATAAAAGGCCTCAAGATCAACATTGGAAAGATTATCATAGAAGAGACTTATAAGTGTGCTACGAGAGGTAAAGGTAGTTTGTTTTTCCCTTTGCTTATTTCTAACATTTGTATACGCCATGATGTACCTAGGCTTGATGAGGAGCAAGGCTAGATAATAAAGGGAACAACCATCACTGCTTCCATATGGAGAAACCTCACTGCGGTTAAGCCAAAGGACAAGGCCAAGGGAAAAGCAAAAATGGCCATGCCTAAGCTAAAGATTTCAAAGATGTGCCAGACACAATGCCTGAGACTGTGCTAGACGGTTATGTGGCAATGTTGTCTCAAATCTACCAACGCTAGGAGATGATACTCAATAAGATGGAAAAAGGCTGAGGAGATTAATGTCAAGCTACGACATTACATCCAGGCCAGGGATATGACAATTAGGGAAACTCTCAAGAAAATATCTCCTGATGTTGTGCTAGAATTCCCAGATTTCCCTGTCGAGCCCTCTGCCAGTGATGAAGCCATGCCAGCCAGTTCAACTAGTCCAGTTATGCCAGCCAGTCCAACCAGTTCAGAGTCTGATGTTACAGTCCCACTATCTCCAGTTCAAGTTGAGTCTGCTAGTTCTGATTCTGAGATTGAATCAAAGGAACCCAAAACCAAGTCTGCCAAAGAAAAGTCTGCCAAGAAGCCTGCAAAGCCACCAGTAAAGCCTGCACAGTCTGATGCCACCGCTACTCCTACCGCATCAAACCCTGCCAAGATTGTGAAGGAAGTCCCCCAGGATGTTGGAGCGTCCACTGCCGCAAAGCCAACAATGAAGGGAAGAAAGAGAATGACCCCTAATCATGGGCCATTTATAAAGGAAAGACCCAAGTTACACGAGAACAAGTCTTCGAAGGGGAGTCATCTTCTTCCCAAACTCATGTACATTTCATTACATTACATTCACATTCACATGACCATGCATTTTATTTTATTATGTTCTTTTGTATATATGTGTTGTTTCATGCATTGAGGATAATGCACATCTTGGGTTTGAAGGTGTGTATTTCTTTACATTTATGCCATGCATACATGTTTAATTTTTGTTGCCATGTTATCGAGGTCATTTAGAGTAGATGCATACCGAACAACTAAAAAAAGAAAAAGAAAATTTTATCACGATTTAATTTTGAAAAATGTTAACAATTGTTAAGCAAGCTTAATTTGATCTAGGTGTCTGTCCAATGAGGAGACTTTAATCTTTAGTTGTCATACCGTGCCCACAGAGTAGTATGCCAGGATTGCTTGGCAATTGATCTCTAGTTTAGGGAATTGAACTTGCACTTAACACGTAAGATGTATCTAGTCCCTTAGTAAACTTAGACTTTTTGAAACTATGCTCAGATTTAAAAAAAATGATGCCATGGTAAAAGAAATAAATAAGGCAGCAATGTTCATCCAAGGCAAGAAAAAATAAAACTCTCATCTACCTTAGGGATAATAAGCTACTTAGGGCTTCGTGGCTTGCTCCCTCTTAGTTCTCAAGTCTAAAACCTTGGGGTGTGAGTTAAAGAGAAAGCCTAGACATGTCTAGATTAAGGTGGGGATTCATGGTATGCTCCCTCTTTTCTCTCACGCTAAATAGAGTCACGAAGCAAGCTTAAAAGAATGCTAGCAGAAACCCTTGGCAAAAAGAAAAAAAGTGAAAAAAAATTTGAGTTTAGGTAGTAAAATTTTTCTAAGGGAGTGAAAGGAAACTTGATGCATATTGCCTACACTCATGCACTCTTTATAAACTTTGACTAGAGTTATATTGCTGCTCTTGAATTACTACCTGCTTGGCATTATTGCACTAAGATACTGAGGACAGAAATAGAGCCAAATTCTGCTTGCCAGCACTTGTTGGCATTCAACCAAAATTTTGTCGAGGTAACTTTTTCACAGTTTTTGTTTTTATTTTGATTGCATTACCTGAGGACAAGCAATGAGTTAGGTTTGGGGGTGTGTTACCTCTCCAAAAGTATTGTTTTTAATGCCAATCTTACAATGCTTTTGCTTGTTCTTAGGTACATTTAGTTGCATTAGGATGTTAGAATAATGCATTTGCATAAAGAGTTTAGAGTTTTGTCTATGCCAGTGTGAAGGGTTGTTTTGTTGGCAATTTTGTAGGTTTGGCATAGTATTTGGCCCAGAAAAGCAACACAGGAAGGAATGCCAGAGAGAATACCGAATGTTGTTGGCACAGATGGACCAGACAATGCCAAGCACCAGATGGCGGAGAAGTGAACTTGATGCCACGCTAAGAGGCTGTTGGACCCCGAAAAAATAGGACATGATCAGGCTCCGAAAAAATAGCAATTGGAACAATCTCCAAAAAAGTAGCGGATAAGATGGTGCGAAGACTTGTTGGCAGACTCATGCCAAGCTTGGATGCCAGGGCAGCGTCGGCAGGATGACGTCAACCTTAGCCTGGTCAGCTCTCATTCAAATCTGGATAAGAAGATAATCCCTTATCCTCTAGGCAGTTAGAATTTAAAATTTGAAGAGCTAGTCCTATCCCTCTTTGCACGCCTATTTAAACACCAACCAAGCTAGACTTTAAGAGGAGATGAGAAGATTGGATTGTGAGGAGTTGGTGTGTGTGTGACGATTGATGACCGGCTGCACCGTGGAAGGGTGGTCCGACCAACTTGGACGAGAAGCCTGGATCTTGAAGGGCTGCATCGAGAGACCCCTTCTAGCCCATTCTCTCTCCCAAGTTATTATATTTTGTTTTTAAGGATGATGTATTTCGAAAATGTTTGTGGATTGTTGGTTCACCCCCTCACCATGAACTAATTTAATAGTTGGTGGGGGATGTTTGATTTTTATGTTATTTTCATGCTTTAGCTTTTAATAATAAATCTATCTTGGCAAAGTTTCATCTATTCGGCAAACTTTAATATTTCCTAAATACTCTGCCAAGCGAGAGCTGGCACTGTTGGCCTATTGCACCTTAATATCTTAACAGACTTGGGGTGGCAACGAATAAGTTGTCGAATATTGAGGAGAGAAGCTTCAAGAGAAGTCGGTCAAGTAGATGAACTTACTTCGGGAGTGAAATCTACCCCTTAGGAGTATAGATTGGATCTTAATCAAATTGGTTTATTTAAAAACAACACTATAGAGATATATGGGTTTTTACATTATCAATTTAGGGCAATGACCATCGAGAGAGGCTTTGCTACTTTTGAATCTGCTCGAAAAACAATGCCAAGACAGGTTGTTGTTAACGGCTGGCACGACATGAATAGCGTGAAAACCAGGCATTCTCTGCCAACGCTCATCATTCATTAAAACACCTTCCTTGCCAACGTCTTTACTTTTCTTTCATTTCTTTACTTTTTAATTATTTTCCAAAACCAATTTCAAATCAAATCAACTTTTTCTTAAGGCAAGTAACAATCAAGGCAATTGAATTCCAAGACAATCTCTGTGGGATCGATACTCAGCTTACCAGCTGTATTACTTGTAGACCATGTATACTTGCATTCAAAAGACTCATTTTGGCACATTCTTATATTTTCCAATACATATTTTTTGCCACTTTTGCCAGCATTTCACCTAGAGAGTCTACAGATGGCTAGTAACATTTTTAGAGAAGAAAATCTGTATTTTAGAAACGATGATCCTATGCCCAGAAAGCAAACAGAAGCGTTCCATCACATTTCTTAATATTGATATTTGGACCAAAGAGGCTTCAGAAAACAATACAGGGTCATCAATGAAGAAAAGATATGATAAGCCCAAACCTTGTCTCGACAACTGTATCTGTTTTCATGCTCCAAGATCAACACTCTGATTAATCTCTTGATATAGACGTTCCATGGAAAGGACGAAGATGTAGGGCGAGAGGGGATCACCTTGCCAAACACCCTGAGTGGGTCTGAATTCATCAGTTAAATCACCATTCCAAATAACTTGTGTGGAAACTGTTCGATACACTGCATTATCCTGGACACCAAGACAGTTGGCATTCCTGTAAGGTTTAGAGTCTCCTCGATGTAGTCTCACTCCAACCTGTCATATGCCTTTTCCAAGTCCACCTTAATTTCCATAAAACCTTTCTTCCCCGCCTTGGGAGACATAGTGTGAATTACCTCTTGCGCGAGAATAATATTATCCGTTATGTGCCGGTTTGGAACAAAACTAGCTTGAGTTTGGGACACCCATTTAGCTAGAAAAGGTTTAAGACGATCAACCATGATTTTGGTGATAATCTTATACACCACGTTACATAAGCTGACCGGGCAAAATTGCATGATCTTGGATGGATTATCAACTTTAGCTATAAGAACTAACAAAGTTTTGTTAACCCAATCATCGAGATGCCTCTCTTCAAAAATTTGTGCACCAAGGTAAACACAGAGGAGCCCACTACGGACCAGTTTTTCTGATAAAAGAACACTGAGAAACCATCTATGTCAGGAGCCTTCATCGGGGCCATGTTAAAAACCACACGTTGAACTTCCTCAAACGTAATTGCTGCCATTAAGGGTCTCATTTCAAAATCACTAAAATGATGGAACAAAGAAGTATTCGTGCTAGATTGAAAGCCACCCCGCACCTCACCTGTAAAGAGAGACTTGAAGAAACGATAAGCATGCTGTTTAAGAGTAGTGGAGTCATCACACCATTGGCCATAATCGAGTTCAAGCATAGAGACCATATTCCTCCTTCTGTGGACCATGGTAGAGGAATGGAAAAATGATGTGTTTCTATCCTCGTCCTTCACCCAATTGATCATACTTGGGTTTTAATTGTTTAACACCTAAGCTAAAGAAAGTAAAACTTCACAGGTACCTGATTTCTAATATTTCTGACCTATCAAATTAGGGGCGTGAGAAACTAGATTTTACTTGAAAAAATTAAAATTTTCGACTCGACTCAATGCTAAAAAATTGAATCAAAATTTCATAAATTCGAATCGAAAAAATTTTAAATAAAGTTTGAGTTATAAAATTAGAATTCAAATAATTCAAATTTTTTAGTAATTAGTGGATTAGTTTTTAAGCTCGAGTTGAATCCCACAATTTTGCTTGGTATATGTATATTACATATGAAAAAATGAAAAGAAATATATATGTGTATCACATATGGTTATAGAAAGTTATTTAAATTGGAACTAATTACTATCATAACATTATAAACATCTACAATTAAATTTGAACAAAAATTCAGACAACTTGACTGGACTCGAAATTCATAATTCAATTAAAAAAAATTAAATTATAAAATAAAACTTGCACACTCAATTAACTTAAAAAAAATTATTCAATTCGATTGAGTCGTGACCCTTATATCGAACAATGATGTATTTATTGTTGATATCATGCGAGTGAGCGGCCCAACTCATGATTAGCTACTTCACATTCAATGAGAATCATTTTTACATCATTCGTTTCCCATCCAATCGATCAGCCTTTACCTCATTTTCATGTCCCACAGATGAATATAAATAAAAAATCCCTTTTAATAGAAGAAGTTTCAATCTGAGTTCGGAAAAGAAGTTCTATAAATATTATAGTTCGAGTTTAAATTTTATTTAACTTTTAAAATTGATTGTATAATTTAGTTAAAGAAAAATTTGAATTTTATTAAAATTTTATCTTACCATTTTTTATACGATCTTATTCTTATTAATGAGACAAAAACAAACAAACAAACCGATTATTTGCTCTAATATCCATCAATTAGACACTTTGTCTTGGCATTATAAATATGGTGACGGCTTGACTTTTTTAGGGGAAGAGGATGTTCATCTCCACGCTTAAATAATGCCAAATTGGTTTGTGAGTCGAGTCGATTTAACGTAATATTCTTTGACAAGACAACAACACCAATCATACCAAAAAGCAAATTAATATTTTGTATAAAACTAATTAATAAAAAGACCATTTTCATCAAGTGTGCCTATCTCGGAGCCGCTCGTGAGCTAATGCTGAATCGGTTGTGGTACAGCGCTAGGAAGCGCGGGTGTTGTGTTTACTCATTGTTGGATTGTATTAATCGTGGGGTCTTCAGTAAGGTACAAATGAATCGAGCTTGAATGAACATAACGAATAAGATTATGTTCATATTCGTTATTTTATTTTTAAATGTGTTCATCTTCGGTTCGTGTTCATTTAAATTTTTAATATTGTATTCATGTTCGTTTATTTATTTTTGAAGGTGTTCGTGTTCGTTTGTTTAGCGTTCGCGAACGTGTTCGTTTAAGCGTTAGCGTTCGCGAACGTGCTTATTTATTTGTTCGCATATATGTTCGTTTATATGTTCTGAAATATTGACTAAATTAACAATAAATAAATAAAACAAAAGCAACAAAATAAAACTTACATTTCAACATGAACTTATATACCATACTTAGCAACAACAAAAAGTAGTATTTAGATACATCCACTATTATTTTAATCCTATAAACGAGCAAATAAACGAACCTATAAACGAGCTCATAAACGAGCTTATAAACGAGTTCATAAACGAGCTTGTTCGTGAACATAAACGAACCGAACAAACCTCTGTTCGTGTTCGTTCGTTTATTAAATGAACATAAATATTTTGTTCATACTCGTTTATCTAACTTAATAAATGAACATAAACGAACGTTATATGAACGGTTCGTCGAACGCTCTATTCATTTACACCCCTAATCATCAGTATGTTGTGACCTATGGTTTGTTTTGCGAGCATTTGGTCGTTTGTTGGCGAGTTTTCTCGTCTCGTTTTTGTAATATTACTGTGTGTACTCTTTTCTTTCGACTAGATTTAAGGAGGTTTTTAACGAAGCATGCATTAATGTCCCTTATTCATAAAAAAGACCATTTTCATCTTCCTTGGAATTTTAATTAACTCTAGGGTAAGCTATAAGTTTCATGAACAAAAATCTTGTCTTTTGGTGTCTCTTTTCATGCCAAACACTAAAAAAAAAATCAAATCTAAATCTTAATATTAAATTCTAAATCATAAATCCTAAATTTTAAACTCTAAAAAATACCATAAACCCTAAACTCTAAAACAAATCCTAAGCCCTAACCCTAAGGCATAAACCTAATTTTTTAGTGTTGGCATAAATAGGGGCACCTAATATAGTTATACCATCAAATATAACACCAATTAAAATATACTGAATTTATAAAAAAATATTTCTAAATTGAGATAATTGCCCGACTCATTTAAATAACATGAATCAATCCGATGAAATAAATTATCCAAAACTAATAATGACAATTTATTTATTTTCACTTGAAAGTTAATATAATATGTGAACCAACTCTTTAAATATATCGAATGAAATTAGAATATTTATAAACAGATATTACATTGCAATCATTTTTAGACTATTAAAAAATAAAATTATAATAAAATAATGATTTAAATATGTTTATTCACAAAACTTTCTTTTCCTGATTGGTTGGGCATGACCCAAATTAACCCTTTTAAATGCATAATTTTACATAAAATAAGAATAACTAAGAAATAAAATATTTTATTTAAATTGAATTATTATAATAAATTATTAAAAATTAAAAATAATTATAAACTATTTAAAAATAAAAATAAACATGTATGATCTGGAAAAGCTAAAGCATGTGCATGTGCATGTGCATGTGCATATGGCATGTTTCATGTTGAATAAAATGAAACAATTAATTATTATTTGTGAAGATGAATTATCAGAAAATAAAAAGTAATAATACAAAGCAAAATAGAGAAAAGAAATAATGAATCTTATTTTTGGCTAAGCTTTTCATCGGCCATAAAATTCGGGAGTTAAAGGTGGCCACCAAATGATAAGAAGATACGTCATTGGCCTCTCCCCACCGAAAACTAAACATACGTTTTTATTTAAGTTTCGACTTTAATCGAATTAATCTTAATTTAATTGGTAGGATTATTATCGCAATATTTTAAATAATATAAACTCAATCATGTTTAAGCACATTTATCTATTTAAAAACTTCAAAAACTTTGAATGATTTAAATATTATATAAAAATCAAACATGAGAGTAAAAAGAAGATAGACGCATTTTTTTCAAGAAAAATATTATACCTAGAGGTGGTAAACTGAGCCGAGACTTGAACCAAGACCCGATATTGGTCCGAACATAATGACTTGAGCTTAATATGAAACTCAAATAAACTGAATTGAACTGAAATCTACACAAATTTTAGTTGAATCGATATGGACCCGAACCGATTTTAACCGAACGAAGGCAACCAAATGATTTTCAACCGAACCAAAGCAACCCGATTCGAAAGCAACATAGTTTATATTAGCCAAACTCAATTTTAACCAAAAATCAATCTCATTGTAACTCTTGATGATTAAGATACACATTTATTAAAAACGAGTTGATTATTTTAGAGGTTAATAATTGAGATCAACTTTGTTCCCATTAAACACGTGGCATTCAGATTTCAAACATCGAGTGATATGATTGGTGTGAAAACGTCACACTATTAGTGCAAGCTACACTATCAATGCAAGAATAGAAACATGAAAATCATGTTTGAATATCGATCCCACGAGGATGGTATATTAAGCTTCACTTATGTAACTACAATACAATACTGTAAGAGTGGTAGTTGTGGGTGCAATGGTGGTTGCAATAAAAGGATAAAAAGGTGAATAAATGATTAATTATGATAGCAATAACAAAATGTATAAAAAGATAGAGAAATATGAGAATAAAGCCTGTATCTCCTTAGTTTAGCTCGGTAGAATGATCAAGTACACTTCGAGGGAAAATGATGGTTCAACCAGCGATGAGGTGGTCAGCTTGAGTATTAGCTCCCATTTAACCTTCAACCATTTACTCAGGGATGTAGATCAGTTTTAACTTTCATCGTAAGTCAAGACTATAACCCTTCGAACAAGTGGATCAACTTTCATTGCATCCAATCAACTTTCGTTGTAAAACTTGTTAATCTAACTTGTCACTGCATCCGTCGAGGTCAGTGGCTAGTTTAACACTTTCATGCAAAACATATATCAGATCCAAAAATTAAAGCTTAAGAAAAAGCTAACACAAATATATATTAAACTGAAGAAATAGTTTCAACAAGTTCATAAAGCTCCAGAAAATTAAACCATCGTCAAGTTTAGCACAAAATAAAAAATAAATCTCCATAAACATCAAAATAGAGTAGAGTTTAATAAGATAACAATGTATTTCCTCGATTCAGCACTTGATTCCTCTTTTCCTCTGATAAATCATCCTTACTTCACCTCGGATCTCCAAAAACAAGCTTAAGCCGTCATGGAAGGAGGGAGAAAGCTCGGAGGTTGAAGATGATATGAAAAAATAGGAAAAACGTGACTCTTTCTCTTCCAAATTAGTCATTTTATAGGCCACCCAATGAAGGACACCAGTCCTGCAGGTTAATTGCGTGCCTAGAGCCGTACAAAATTTGTTGTAACAAACTGGACAATTGGCAGGGTCATCTTTATCCTTAAGCAGACTGGACAACTAACAGATGCATTGTCAAACTAGCTGCAGTGGTGAAAACTTCTTCTGTAGGGACATTAGTAATGAAGCGACAACGAGGCAAAGATAGACAGAAATATACAAAACATGAGCCACTGGAACTAAGTTAGAAAAATGCAAAAATACACATGAAAATGCATAAATGGATGCAATGGACACCAATGTGGGGACAATTAGACCTATAAATCATGGGAAAATACATGCTCTTTTAAAGAGCTATCATACCCCCAAACTTGAGTTTTTACTTGTCCTCAAGTAAAGATCAAAACAACAAGGTCCAACAACAGATCATAGGCGTTCTAGATACTTGAATCATTCCAATCAATCAATAAATTATATGCATCGACAAGAGAGATAATTGCATAACCAACTCCACATTAATAGATAAGCTAGCAATTCAAGAACATCTAACATCATCCCTAACATCTTAGATTCATTCCTCCTACCAACAATTATTTAGCAACACACATAATATAAATATCATGTATATATTTTTTATATTTTCTTTTTTTTTTTCTCTTTTTTTATGTAACGAGGGATATCGAGCAATGAATGCACCCTAGACCCTGAGAAGTAAGATGTTGTGCAATGAACCCCCAGGAAGTACTTCATTGTAATGACAAACACTCATGCAGCAACAACCTTTGGTTAGATTCATTTTTCTAATGCACGCAAATGAGTGTTCCCCTCTTAAAGCTTCTTTATTTATTTCATTGCACTCACATTGGAATACCTTTTTTTATACTTGATAATATATATATCACAAATGTTGCAACAGGAGAGAGTCATCAAAAATCAAAAAGAATGATGCAAGATATTTGATAAGTGTTCAAAAGTACTATTTTTCTTACCCTTTTTACTCATATTATTGTTAGACTTAGGCTCATATTAGTTGCATAATTAGTCATTCATGCATTAATTCATGTTTCCTTCCACCGTTGAGCTTGATTACATAACTTGGTGATTTTTGTGGGAAAAGATGTTGATTTGGTGTGTTTTGTGTGTATGTGCAGAATCACTTGCCAAAGCAAGGCTAGAACTAGTTGCCAGGGCAATGCATGAAGGAGATGCTGAGCTAGTTGCCAGGGCAATGCATGAAGGAGACGCCGAGCCAGTTGCCAGGGCAATTGTCGACAAAGAATAAGATGATATGGTAGTCGAAATTGATGAATAGACAAGCCCAAGATGACGTGGAGCAAAGCTAAATCCCAAAGGAGTTTGATTTCCATGAAGAGGTTAAAGAAGAATTAAATTCCAAGAAAATAGGAGAAGTTCTAGAAGGAATATAATTATAATAAAGAATTATATTCTTTAAAGATAATTTAATTCCAACTTAACTTCCTCCTCAAAGAAGGACTTTAACCTAGCCCTATAAATTAGAGGCCATGCCGTCAACTCCAAAGGGAGAGAGAAGAGAAAATTTTCGACAACATCAAGGGCAAGGAGGATTTCGACAAAGCTCCATCCGTTCTTCATCTTTTTCATTCTTGTTCAATTAGGTTCATGCTAGGGATTCTTTATCTTGTGTTTCTTGGAACCTAGCCATGAACTAAATCTACTTGGCTAAGGTTATTGTGTCTTGTGGTTGTGAGAAACTATTGGATTTTGTTTAGGTAATAAGAGTTTGCACTTTTCTATTCAAGGTTTATTCATTCTTGGTTCTTATTCTTTTTTGCGAGTGAATTGAGAGAGGATATCGTAATTTCATCTATTTATCTAATATTGGGAGAGTTAGATTCAAGAAACGAATGAATATGATCTTTATTCAATCTATTGATGGTGAAGATTAATCCGGCTTAGGAATAAGTTAAGGATTTCAACGGCTAAGAAGAGCGCAAGATTGGTTGTTGTTCACCTTTGATTCACGCAGGGATGTATTATCAAGGCATGCACAAGTAGCTAGAGTTTCGACTTAGGGATAAGAAGAAACCATTGAAGAACGCTCTGCCAAACCTTGAAGTTGCTGCCCAGATGCCCACGTAGTTTCCCAACTAGTCGCCCAGGCAACCATCAATTAGTTGCCAAGGTAACCCCGTTATGCAAGTTGCCACGGCAACTGAGTTGCCCTTGCACCCTTTTACCAAGATGATCCAATCGGCTATCACACCTCAACTCACGATAACCTGGCCTATCTCTCTCATTTGATCTCATCTATTCTTTTACTTTATTGCTTTCTAGTTTAGTTATTAGTTTAAACTCCTATAATCTTCTATTTGTGTTTTTACTTTTTATAGTACAAGAGACTAGATTCTTGAAGTGGCACCAATCCCTGTGGAGACGATATCTTTTATACTATAACTTGCGACGTGTACACTTGCACAATTGCGGAGTACTTATTACACGCAACAAGTTTTTGGCGCCGTTGCCGGGGATTGGCAATAGCGACTTTGTTTTTATTTTCTTGCACTTTTTATTTTTCTTGTTTAAGATTCAAAGGGTTAACAAACTTTGGTTTTGCATTGGTATATGAATAGGGCGAAACCGATTACACCAGAATATCCCTTTGATCTAGAAATTGAACGAACCTTACAAAGACTTAGACGAAGGTTAAGAGTAGCAATGGCTAATCAAGATGGCAATATGAATCAAGATGTTCCAGCAGGAGGAGGAGTGATTCTTGCACAAAACAGAACTATTCGAGACTATCTTGAAGAAGATCTTGTGGACTTAATCCAGGAGTTGTCGCACCTGAAATTGAAGCCGACCACTTTGAGTTGAAACCGGTGATGTTTAATATGATCAACATAATTGGTCAATTTGGCGGCTCAGCAACTGAAGATACACGACAACATCTTAAATCTTTCCTCGAGATATGCAACTCATTAAAAATAAACGGAGTCACCCCTGATGTTTTACGATTAAGATTATTCCCCTATTCACTGAGGGATAGGGCGAAAGCATGGTTGAATAGCATTCCTGCAGGATCAATAGGATCTTGGACCGATCTTTGTCGTGATTTTCTTACTCGGTTTAATCCTACAAATATGACTGATAAGCTTCGTAACGACATTACTTCTTTTCGGCAGGCAGATGATGAATCCGTGTACGATGCTTGGGAGCGATATAGAGAACTTCTACACAAATGCCCCCTACACGGATTCCCAGTATGGACACAAGTAAAAATGTTTTACAACGCTGTGAATACACCAACAAGGATGATGCTAGACGCCTCGGCAAACAACATACTCTTAGATAAGTCTCCGAAGGAAGCAATGCAAATTCTAAACAGGCTTGCCAAGAATGATTATCAATTCCCCTCTACTAGAAGAGGAGGAGTTAGACGCCAAGCCACAATACATGAACTAGGATCATCAGACTCAATTTCGGCACAATTGGCCACTTTAACCAAGATGGTCAAGAACATGCAGAAACCAAACAACACACATGAGGTCAAGGTAATGGATTCTTTTTGTGAGTTATGTGGTGGTAACCATGATTCTTCTGAATGTATGCATAATCCAGAATCCAGCTTCTATGTGGGGAATTACAACCGGAACAACAATGTGATGTCCAATACATACAATCCAGCTTGGAAGAAGCACCCGAGTTTTTCATGGAGTAATCCCAACAATGCTCTAAACCATAACAATCAGAATGCACAAGCATCGGGATTCCAACAGAATATGCCACGGCAACAATTGCCGCATCAACAACCGACAACATCTAGTTCTTTGGAAAATTCTCTCAATGCTTTTATGTTGAAAACTGAATCTTATATGTCTGAGAATAGTAACTTCATAAAAAGAACTGATGCTTTTTTTAACAGAACCGAGATGAGATTGCAAAACCAAGAGGCGGCAATCAAATCATTGGAAAATCAAGTTGGATAATTTGCTCAAAACCTGAATACTAGACCGCAAGGAGGTTTACCTAGCGATACTGAAGTCGCAAGAGGAACTGGCCATGAGCAATGTAAGGTGATCACCACTAGAAGTGGCCAACAACTTAAAGAGGCTCAAGATCGCTCATCAAACAAAACTCCACAAAAATATCAAGATGAACCCAGCGGCAAAGCCTCAGATGCTGAACCAGGAATTGCCGCAGCAACCGGCAATAAGTATGTCTCGGCAACCAACGATAAGCATGCCTCGGCAACCGGCGATAAGCATGCCTCAGCAACCGTTGATAGGCACGCCACGACAACCCCAGTTGATGATGCCTCAGCAACTCCAGTTGTTCCAGCAATGCCATCAATTAGATTCCAGACCAATGAAAGGATCGAAGATATCCGACTTCCACCACCATTCCCACAAAGGTTGAAGAGACAAAAGCAAGAATATCAATTCAAGAAGTTTCTTGATATCCTAAAGCAAGTCCACATCGACCTGCCATTGGTGGAAGTAATTGAACAAATGTCGAACTATGCCAAGTTCCTTAAAGACATTGTGTCCAAGAGAACAAGGCTAGGAGAGTTTGAAACAGTTGCCGCAACAGAGGGATGCATGGCCATGTTGCACAATCGTATGCCACCCAAGTTGAAGGATCTCGGAAGTTTCACAATACCCTATTCCATTGGAAATCACTATGTCGGGAAAGCACTATGCGACCTTGGGGCTAGCATAAACTTGATGCCTAAATCAGTTTTCCAGAAACTAGGAATCGAGAAGGCAAGACCTACAACAGTTATGCTACAGCTAGCTGACAGATCCTATATGCATCTAGAGGGAAAAATCAAAGACATACTGGTAAAAGTTGATAAATTTATTTTTCCCGCTGACTTTATTGTTTTGGATTGTGAAGCAGACGAGCATGCACCTATCATTCTCGAGAGACTATTTCTAGCAACAAGGAGAACCTTGATCGATGTTGAAAAGGGAGAACTCACAATGAGGGTGAATGACCAGCAAGTTAAACTAAATATGTTCCAAACACTAAGGCATACCGATAATCCAGAAGAATGCCAACTTCTTCATGCCACGACAGAGTTTAACTTCGACGAGGAATTTAGTTACCTCGGCAACTACATTGCCGATCAAGAGGAACCTGAGGAGTACGAAGAACCGGTCGATGAGGAACAACAAAAAGAGACAAATTGGCTAGTCAATCGACCAGGTACATACTTTGAACCACTGGATTACTCAGGCAAGGAAGGTAAGCTCGAAAAGCCCTCTATTGAACAACCACCGATTCTTGAGTTGAAACAGTTGCTAGAGCAACTAAAATATGCATACTTAGGAACCAATAATACATTGCCTGTAATTATTTTTTCTAAGTTACAGCCTGAGCAGGAAAAGAAGCTGATCAAAATGTTGATGCTACACAAGAAGGTAATAGGGTGGACAATTGCCGACTTGAAGGGAATTAGCCCGGCAGTGTGCATGCACAAGATTTTGTTGGAAGATGATCACAAACCTTCAATTGAGGCCCAAAGGAGACCGAATCATGCCATGAAAGGGGTTGTAATGAAAGAAATCATCAAGTGGCTTGACGCCGACATTATATACCCTATCTCTGATAGTACATGGGTAAGTCCGGTACAATGTGTACCGAAAAAAGGAGGTATAACAGTGGTAAGTAATGAAAACAATGAACTCATTCCAACCAGGACTGTGACTGGTTGGAGGGTTTGTATGGATTATCGAAAGCTAAATAAAGCTACTAGGAAAAGATCACTTCCCATTACCCTTTATTGATCAAATGCTTGACCGTCTTGCATGTAAACCCTTTTATTATTTTCTTGATGGTTATTCAGGTTACAATCAAATTGCCATAGCACCAGAAGATCAAGAAAAGACAACATTCACATGCCCATACGATACTTATGCTTTCCGAAGGATGCCGTTTGGATTGTGTAACGCCCCGACAACCTTCCAAAGATGCATGATGGCACTCTTTTCAGACATGGTCGAAGACTTCCTTGAGATCTTCATGGATGATTTTTCTGTTTTTGGTAATGACTTTGACAGTTGCCTCGGTAATTTAGAGAATGTGTTGGCAAGATGTGAAGAAACTGATTTAGTCCTAAATTGGGAGAAGTGTCATTTTATGGTAGATGAAAGAATAGTGCTCGGCCACAAGATTTCATCCAAGGGAATTGAAGTAGACAAAGACAAGGTGGACGTGATCGAGAGATTACCCCCACCAAGTTCAGTTAAAGGAATTTGAAGCTTTCTTGGACATGCAGGTTTTTACAGGAGGTTCATTCATAATTTTCTAAAATCACTAAACCCTTGTGCAATTTGCTTGAACAGGATAAAGTCTTTGATTTTGATGATTCTTGCGCCCAAGCATTCAAAACCCTAAAGGAAAAGCTTACCTCAACACCCATTGTCGTTCCACCAGATTGGACGCTACCTTTTGAGCTCATGTATGATGCAAGTGATTTCGCGGTAGGAGCAGTCCTAGGCCAACGCACAGGTAAGACCTTCCATGTGATATACTACGCTAGTAAAACTCTTAATAGTGCTCAAGTGAATTACACAACAATAGAAAAAGCGTTACTAGCTGTAGTTTTCACATTTGACAAGCTCTGATCCTATTTGATTGGTACAAAGGTAATTGTTCATACGGACCATTCGACAATCAAATATCTATTTGCTAAAAAGGGCACCAAACCTCATTTGATTCGTTGGATATTACTTTTACCAGAATTTGATATCGAAATTAAGGACAGGAAAGGAACAGAAAATCAAGTGGCCGATCACTTATCACGTTTAGAACGCAATAGGGAGGAGGACGCGGATCTAGAGATATGCGATGCATTCCCGAATGAGCAACTTTTAGTTGCCTCGGCAACCATGGATGCGCATGCCTCAGTAACCCTCGACGCCTCGGCAACCATGGACGCGTATGCCTCGGTAACCCTCGATGCCTCAGCAACCATGGACGCGCACGCCTCGGCAACTCTCGACGCCGTAGTAGCCCTTGACGCGCATGCCTCGGCAACCCTCGACGCCTCGGCAACCATGGATGCGCACGCCTCGACAACTCTCGATGCTGCAACAGCCCTTGACGCGCACACCTCGGCAACCCTCGACGCTTCGGTAGCCCTTGACGCGCACGCCTCGATAACCATGGATGCGCATGCCTCGACAACCCTCGACGCCTCGGCAACCCTAGATGCACACGCCTCGGCAATTTTGGGAGCAATCGCCACGGTAGCACATGCCTCGGCAATACCCTGGTACGCGAATTTAGTTAATTTCCTTGTTTGTGATATTTTACCATATGGTCTTACTCACCAAGGGAAGAAGCGGTTCTGCCATGATGCTAAGCATTACTTTTGGGATGAGCCTCTTTTGTTTAAACAGTGTGCAGATCAGGTTATATACCAATGTGTCCCTGAAGAGGAGCAGCAGAATGTACTCCGGCAATGCCATTCTTCACCCTATAGAGGACATTTTGGAGGAACTCGTACCGCGGCCAAAGTTTTGCAATCTGGTTTGTATTGGCCAACATTGTACAAAGATGCCCAAGACTTTTACAAGCAATATGATCGTTGCTAGAGGACGGGCAATATCTCTAGACGACATGAGATGCCACTCCAAAACATCATCGAGGTGGAATTGTTCGATGTATGAGGGATCGATTTTATGGGACCTTTCCCATCTTCGTTTGGCAACCTCTACATTCTTGCAGAAAAACATATTTACACGGTTTGGGATGTCGAGAGCAATTATCAGTGACGAAGGCAAGCATTTTGACAACAGACTTATTGCCAAGATGTTGCAACGCTTCGGCGTATCACATAAGATTGCCACGGCATATCACCCACAAACCAATGGGCAAGTAGAAATTTCCAACTGGGAATTGAAGGGTATACTCAAGAAAGTTGTAAATCCCTCTAGGAAGGATTGGTCATTAAGACTAGATGACGCGCTTTGGGCATATCGAACTGCATTCAAAACATCCTTAGGTATGTCCCCCTTCTAACTTGTCTATGGCAAAGCATGCCATCTACCGGTGGAAATCGAACACAAGGCATATTGGGCAATCAAGACCGTGAATATGGATTGGGAAAGTGCCAGACAAAAGCGTTTGTTGGACCTCAACGAGATAGAAGAATTTTGTGCACTCTCCTATAACAATGCATGAATCTACAAGGAGAAAACAAAGCAATGGCATGACAAGAAACTACTGCCGCGACAAATCACGCTAGGGCAACTAGTTCTCCTATTCAATTCTCGGCTAAAACTTTTCCCGGGAAAGCTGAAATCAAGATGGTCGGGACCATTCGAAGTTGTCAAACCATTCTCCCATGGTGCCGTGATAATCAAGTCCATCACTGACGAACATGAATTCAAAGTTAATGGACAAAGATTGAAGCACTACAACGGTGCCCATGTGGAACGTAACAAAGAAGTGGTCACCTTAGGAGATGCATGAGCATGCTCTTATTTCGATATTTTATTTTATTATTATTTTTTATTATTTTCGGTTACTTTTTTTATTTTTTTTCAAACTAATTTTTTATTATTTTCGATTATTATTATATTTTTTAGGATAGATTTTCTTTTCTTTTTTTTTATCTTTTTAAGTTTAAGGATACCTTTACACATCTTTATTTATTTTCTTTTATTAGTTTATCTTTAATTTTAATCCTTATTCGATTTGTCTTTGAATTGTAGGAAAAGAGTTCAAGATAAAGAGGAATTTTGATCCAAGAAGGAAAACATCTTCAACAAGGAAATTAATGGGCTGAATCTAAGGCTTATATAAAGCCTCCAACTTACCCTAATTAAACCCCCTAGCCGTCACCCTTCCCCTAAACCAAAACCCCATTTATTTTCTATCCAAAATTAATCCCACCCACCATATTTACTACCTATCTTTTCTATATAACCCATCACCCTTAACTTCCAAGAAACATATTCCTACTTTTCATCTTGCAACTCTTTAGTTTATTTTATTTTATTTTCTTTGTTTTTACAAAACTCACAACCAAGATCATCCATGGCATCCAAAATTAAATTTTTGGTTCATCCAAGTTTCTCCAAAGAACCAAGATACAAGAAGTTTGCTACAAGCAGTCACCACAGCAATCGCAACAGATGATGCCGCGGCAACCTACGCCGTGCCTGCCCAAGTAGATGCCACGGCAACCAACCCTGAAGATGCCACGGCAACCAGAGCTAAAGATATCCCGGCAATCACTGCAAAAGCCAAAGGTAAGGCACCTATGCCCGAATCAACTACTACAGAATCATTTTCTGATTTTTCAGATTCGGACGAGTCCTCCATTGCACCAACAAAGACCGCACCAATCGAATCTTCCAAGCGAAAAGCCAATGACATTGATGAAGAGAACGATGAGGACAACCACGTACGAGGATCGATTCCACCATCGGCAACAAGAAAACAACCATCGCGTTCAAGCAAGAGAATCAAGACACGAACCAAAAGGAAACTAATCATCCACAACAATGAACTCTCGGAGTAAGTCCTCGTTTGCATTTTACTTTTCTTTATTTTTATTTCTCTTTAATGCATGCATTGAGGACAATGCCTCACTCGAGTTTGGGGGGGGATTGTTAGTAGTTAGTTACCATGTTTAGTTGCATTAATCTTAAGTATTGCATTTGAGATACATAAATTGCTTGCCATGCCTTTAGTTGGAACAAGAATTGCCTAGATTTGATGAATATCCGATGATGACTTTGCCAACGCACTTAATTGATAGAATTTTTATTCTAGGATAACCATGGAAAAACTTAGAATTTTACTATGATGCTAAATTTGATGAAACACTGTTGTGGTTTGATTGATTTAAGGAATTCAAGTGAACTTAGGTTGATAATTAAAAAAATTGGGGGATTAGAATAAAAATTGGATGAATGCTAGAGGTGCCCGAAATTGGCTCTAGCCTGTGCTAAGAAATTGATCACTAGAGGTGCCCGAGATCGGCTCTAGTATGTGCTAAAAATTGATCACTAGAGGTGGCCGAAACCGCCTCTAGTCGAATAAATTAATTAACTTAAGAAAACTAAAAACAAAACACTAGAGGTGCCCAAAACCGGCTCTAGTTAAAACATGTTAAAAAGAACCCAATGAAGTAATTTGAAAACCTCTTGTTTGCATAGAATCCAAAAAATCAACTTGCACAAAACTCCGCGCACACTCACAAGCAATATAGTTTGATTCCGAGTAACTCCTAAGTTTTTCGAAAAATGAAAAGCCAATCATACTTTGTGCCCGGTTCTAAGAATTGAAATCAAGTTCAAAGCTAAGTTTGTGAAAATTGAAGTCTTGGTAGGTAATTATTAGTTTGCATTGCTTGAGGACAAGCAATAGTTCGAGTTTGGGGGTGTGATAAGTGTTCAAAAATACTATTTTTCTTACCCTTTTTACTCATATTATTGTTAGACTTAGGCTCATATTAGTTGCATAATTAGTCATTCATGCATTAATTCATGTTTCCTTCCACCGTTGAGCTTGATTACATAACTTGGTGATTTTTGTGGGAAAAGATGATGATTTGGTGTGTTTTGTGTGTATGTGCAGAATCACTTGCCAAAGCAAGGCTAGAACTAGTTGCCAGGGCAATGCATGAAGGAGATGCTGAGCTAGTTGCCAGGGCAATGCATGAAGGAGACGCCGAGCCAGTTGCCAGGGCAATTATCGACAAAGAATAAGGTGATATGGTAGTCGAAATTGATGACTAGACAAGCCCAATATGACATGGAGCAAAGCTAAATCCCAAAGGAGTTTGATTTCCATGAAGAGGTTAAAGAAGAATTAAATTCCAAGAAGATAAGAGAAGTTCTAGAAGGAATATAATTATAATAAAGAATTATATTCTTTAAAGATAATTTAATTCCAACTTAACTTCCTCCTCAAAGAAGGACTTTAACCTAGCCCTATAAATTAGAGGCCATGCCGTCAACTCCAAAGGGGGAGAGAAGAGAGAATTTTCGACAACATCAAGGGCAAGGAGGATTTCGACAAAGCTCCATCTGTTCTTCATCTTTTTCTTTCTTGTTCAATTAGGTTCATGCTAGGGATTATTTATCTTGTGTTTCTTGGAACCTAGCCATGAACTAAATCTATTTGGCTAAGGTTATTGTGTCTTGTGGTTGTGAGAAACTATTGGATTTTGTTTAGGTAATAAGAGTTTGCACTTTTCTATTCAAGGTTTATTCATTCTTGGTTCTTATTCTTGTTTGTGAGTGAATTGGGAGAGGATCTCGTAACTTGGTTCTTATTCTTGAAGTGGCACCAATCCCTGTGGAGACGATATCTTTTATACTATAACTTGCGACGTGTACACTTGCACAATTGCGGAGCACTTATTACGCGCAACAATATTCTCTAGTCAAACCAACCGATATATCAATACAGAGTTAAGAAATGCAATTATCTATATGTATCCAACAAACTTATAAATTATTAGAACAATTAAAGATTTACACATCGAATGCAAGCAAAAAAATTCAAAATAAAGGGAACCTTACATTTGCTTAGAATTTTTTTTTATTTTTAAAATGAGGTTGCATTTCAAATCTTAGGCGTATACCCCCAAACTTAAATGTTTCATTGTCCCCAATGCAAAAGAAAATAGAATGGAATGAAAGAACGCAATAACAGAATATAACGAAAAATGCAATACAAGATGTAGTTACAATGATGAAGGCAATGCTATTAAAACTACATACTTTTTCAATGACAATGCGAATACAATGACAATACAAGAATACAAAATGAAGTTACACTAATGAAATACATGCCTACAAAAACTAAAAATAGACTAACTTAATTCTCGGGCTCATAGGAGGAAGAGGTAGAGCGTTTCTTGCTCATTTTCTCGTATTTTACCTTTCTCTTGCTCTTCTTTTTGGACTTGGAGCGCTTTTTTTCCCTTTTCAGGCATAAAAGTCTCTTCTTCATCGTGCTCAGCTTTATCTTCTTTTTCTGGCTCCTCTACCACCTCGACATCATTGGTCGTATCCTTAGATAGGATAAATTGTGGTGGCACCTTGTAGAGCACCATTGCAAGATGGTTTGCCTCTTGTTCATCTATTGTGGGTGCAACTTCCGCAAGTCTCAATGCAACTGGCTTCATCTTAGATCATTCTATGGTTGCATCCACACTCTTGGATGCAACTGATTTCTTCTTAACAATTTCCTTAATAGCAGTCATCTCAGCCTCAAAACTATCATCTTCACATTCATTAATGTCCTCAACAAGGACTTCATCTTCCTCAACAGTAATGGGTATAACATCAACATATGGGTGTTTAAATTGAACAAACAATACCTGGTGATCTTACTCGATGCCTCCACTCGTGGTGGGTCATCAGCTTCGCTGACATTGTCAAGGGAATTCTTTAACTTTACTGGTACATCTTTGATGGTATCATCGGAGGAGAAATCATAACTTCAGATGAATAGAGGGAAAATAGAAAATTTTGGCAGATCAACTATGTAACCCCCTCGAAAAAGTCTACATCTTAATTGGCTCCATTTTTGCTTTCGTATTTACTTTGAACATGGAGGCCAGGGTTGCCAAGGCGTCTGTCATCTGGTTGTCTTCTCTAGAAAGGTAGGTGAAATTGACCTTTTCAAATTCTTTAATGAGCTCTTGGATCAACTCGTAGTATTTGACTAGCTTTAGATCCCTAGTTTCTCATTCTCCTCATAACCGATAGATCACTAAGGATGAATCTTCGAATACTCGAAGTTCTTTGATCTTTCTTTCAATGGCTGCATTCAGTCCCATGACACAGGCTTCGTATTCAGCTATGTTGTTTGTGCAAAAGAATTTTAGTCTGCTGGAGAAGGGATAATAGACATCTTCTAGAGAAATTAGCACAACTCCTATTCTATGGCCAAGGGCATTAGAGGCTCCATCAAAGTAAAGCTTCTACGAGCCGTCATTTGAAATTACATCTTCCTCAGTTGTAACGCACATCAAGTCCTCATCTGGGAAATTGAAGTTCAATGATTCATAATTATCCAAAGTACGGCTAGCTAAGAAATCCGCTATAGCACTTCCTTTTACAGCTTTCTGGCTCACATATACAATGTCGAACTCGGATAACAGCATCTGCTAGCGGGCCATCCTCCCCGTTAATGTCGGTGCTTCCATTAGAAACTTCAAGGGATCCAATTTGGATATCAGCCAGGTGGTATGGTATAACATGTACTGTCTAAGCCTTTTGGTAGTCCAAACCAAAGCACAACATAGCTTCTGAATTGGCGGGTATCGTGTTTCGCAATCAGTGAACTTCTTGCTTAGGTAGTAGATGGCTCTTTCCTTCTTCCCAAACTCATCATGTTGCCCTAACACGCAACCCATCGAGTTTTCAAAAACTTCCAGGTAAAGGATCAAAGGCCTGTTTGGTACCGGTGCGACTAAAATCAGAGCATTCGTCAAGTACTTTTTAATCTTCTCTAGAGCTTCTTGACATTCTTCATCCCAGACCCCTGGGTTATTCTTCCTAAGTAGTCTGAAGACAGGGTCGCACTTATCTGTTAATTGAGAGATGAAACAGGAGATATAATTTAACCTTCCTAGGAAACCTTGAACTTCTTTCTGAGTTTGAGGCGGTGGGAGGTCCTGGATAGCCTTCACTTTTTTTGGATCGATCTCAATCCCTTTTCTACTCACTACAAACCCTAAGAGTTTTCCAGATGTGACTGCAAATGTGTATTTAGCAAGGTTAAGCTTCAGCTGGTATTTTCGCAATCTTTAAAATAGCTTTCTCAGGTTTTGAAGATGCTCTTCCTCGGTTTGAGATTTAGAGATCATACCATCCACGTATACTTCTATCTCTTTGTGCATCATATCGTGGTAAAGAGTCATCATTGCTCTTTGATAAGTTGCCCCTGCATTCTTGAGTCCGAAAGGTATCACCTTGTAACAAAATGTGCCATACATGGTTACAAATATGGTCTTCTCCATGTCTTCTGAGTCCATCTTTATCTGGTTGTATCCTAAGAAACCATCCATGAATGAGAACAACGAGTGTCCTGCGGTATTATCCACCAACGTGTCAATATATGGCTAAGTGAAATCGTCTTTAGGGCTTGCTCGATTGAGATCCCTGTAATCTACACACATGCGGACCTTTCCATCTTTCTTTGGCACCGGTACGATGTTTGTAACCTATTCAGGGTATTTGGAAACTTCTAGAAAACCAGCATCAAACTACTTTTTTTACCTCTTTTCTGATTTTTAGCAGCATGTCAGTCCTCATTCTTCTGAGCTTTTACTGGATTGGTTTGCATTCAGGCCTCGTTGGCAGCTTGTGCACCACTATGTCTGTATTCAACCCTGGCATATCTTGATAAGTCCAAGCAAAGACGTCATTGAACTCTTGGAGTAGGGCTATCAGTTCACGCCTGGTTTTTGAGGAAAATGTAGTCCCGATTTTCACCTCTTTTCTCTCCTCATCGGTTCCCAAGTTCACAACTTTGTTTTTCTTGGCGGGGCATGATTTTCCTTTCTTCATTGGCCATCATCCTTACCAACTCTTTAGGAACCTCACATTCTGCCTCGTCCTCCCCCTCTTTAATTTCTGTCGAGATCTCAAGGCGTTCAAAATCTACCTCAGGATTAGATTCAGAATCATTCATACAATTAATCATGGGGACCCTGCATGAAACGAGAACGAATATATTGGGAAGATGATGATTTTAAATGAAGTGAATGAATATGAGCAATAAATGAATGAAGTAAATGAAATGTTTGCCATTTGAGAAAACAAGGATGATATTATTTCATTGAAAACAAAAAGTTAACATAGACGCCCCTACAAAAGATCCCCATTGCCTATAGGTGAAAACAAAAAGGTTACTTCGGATTATTACTCTGATCTGGCCCTAAAGATTATAGGTAGATCAGTGTAGCTCCAGTTATTGAGAGTTTCCCCAGGATGGCAAGGGCGGATGCTGGTCAACACGTTGCTGCCATTGTCATCTTCAGCTATCATGTTGATGGAAATCCCTTCATGCGATTCACTGAACATCTCATCCTCATTAAGTATGTCATTTTCTCGAATTGCTTCTTGTAGTTTATGTTCTATATGGTCCATTCCTCCAAAGACAAAAATATCTTTTACATGAGGGAAAAACATTGGTCTCCATGGAATATCCTCTCCTTTGAGCCTAGCCCTCCTTTGTTATTCTTTCCTTATATATTCCTCTCTCCTTTTGCTGAATACTTGGTTTGTAGCCAAGCCCAAAATGATTTTTCTTGGTGATGACACTTCTGGTTGTAGGCTTTCTTGCAATCTCCTTCCTAGCCCTCTTCATGTTTTGGCTCTTTGGCCCAAAGTTTCAGAAACGATCATCTTGGTGCAGTTGGATAACCTGGGGAGGGGATCCGACTACCTTCTGCAATAAATGTAGCATTTACAAGTTCCAATGCTCGAAAAGAACATTCTACAGCATCTTCATCATTATGGATGTAGGGAGCATCCGACGTTACCGAGACGATGATCTCTAGCTCAGCCTCTATAGTGACCAACTTGCCTTCGATCACAAATTTTAATTTCTGATGGAGTGATGAGGGAACAGCTCCAGCAGAGTGAATCCATGGTCTTTCTAATAAGCAATTGTAGCTTATCTTTGTGTCCATTACCACGAAATCAATTGTGTTACTCTATCGGCCCAATCAACAAAGGTACTTCAATTTTTCCAAGTGCTCCCCTTTGAGTACCATCAAAGGCTCTCACAGAGTTATGATAGGTTTTTATGTGGGAATCATCTACCAGTAGCTTTTGTAGAGTCACCATCGGTAGTACATTTAATGCCGACCCATTATCAATCAGTACTCTTGACAAAATATACCCTTTGCAGTGGGTCGTGATATTGAGAGCTTTGGTGGACCCCATACCTCCTTCCGAGATCTCGTCATCGCTGAATCTGATGTGATTGTATGCGGTGATATGCCTCAATATTCTGTCCAGCTTAGATACAGAAATGTCGCCGGGTATAAACGTTTGGTTCAACACCTTTAAAAATGTATCATGATGCTTTTCCGAACTCAAAAGTAACTCTAACACCGTAATCTTTGCTGGTTGTTTTCGCAGCTGCTCCACTACATTGTACTCACTGTGCCTTAGAAACTTCAGAAATTCCTGTGCCTGAGCCTCAGTTACCGGCTCATTAATCTTTGGAGGGAGTTCCTCTCCAAATATCTGGGCAGGACCAGTCGATGTACCTTCTCCCTTATCTTTTGTAGCTTCAGCAGATTTCAAAGCTTATGAAGAGTAGCACCTGCTGCTCCTCGTAAAGTGGCTTACTTCGTTGACAATTTCATTTTTCTTTGTTTGTTCATCTTTTTGTGTTGGCTCTTCTTTTACCATTTGTCACTCCTCCTCACGGGGTTTCGACTTCTCTAGTATAGTCACGTTGGCGATATAATTCCAAGGGTTTCGTCTCATGTCTATGAACGTAAACGGGGCTGGTGCTGAGATGATAATTTTGGGAGCCACTTTTACAGCTCTCCTTGAGACGAACTTGCTTCTTCTGATCTGGAAGAGACGAAAAAATGCATGTCTATTCTATACTTAATGTTGGGGCTATCTAACACACATACAGCTAACCCCTTCCTTCTTGCAACCTCATCAAAGAAATCTATCTTCTTACTATCCATCAGTTGTTGAATCAATCTCTTAAATTCTTCACATTGTTGGATGTGTGCCTTCCGTCCTGGTGGAACTCTCAATAAGCTCTACATCCCTTCTGCACCACTATCATGCCTCTGTCAATCAAGCGGGCCATGCATAATTGTTCCACCGCAAGGGAGACCTAATTTCTAACACATCTTCCTTGGCCTTCCTAGCAGAGTACTCCTCAATAGCGTTCACTCCGCGGTTCTTGTGATTGGGCAACGGGTTAGCGGCCACATTCGGTTCTTCAAACTTTAATCCCCAAAATTAATCAGACTCTGCACAAGTTTCTTGAATGCGAGGCAATTTTCTATAGAATGACCAGGGGTACCGCCATGATAATCGCAATGTGCGTTAGGATCATACCATGACAGAAACGGAGGTTTGAATGGAGTAACATAGTATGGGCGGACCAAGTCAGCTTTGTACAACTGAAAATAGAGCTCGATTTATGAAACAGGTAACAGAGTAAATGTTACTTTCTCTTATTCCTTTCTTGGAGTTTTTCCTTCTCTTTGGTTTGGGTTATGAGCCTTCCTTGTTGATACTTGCGGCTGAGAGACTGTAAAGTTCTTTGGGGCATTGTAAGTACTCGTATTATTTACCTCATTCTCTCTCTTCTTATTGTACTTTCGAGAGCTATCCCCACTGTCAATCCTGCCACTCTTAATTGCCAATTCAAGAGACTCCCTAGTCCTGATCAAATCAACAAAGCTCTTAGTTGTATTATTATTGATAAGGCGGTCGAATAATGTTCCTTTTAGAGTATTCACAAATAGGGGCGTAATCTCTTGCTCAGGAATTGGTGGCTGTATCTGAGCGGCCACCTCTCGCCACCTCTGGGTGTATTGTCGCAGACTCTCGTTAGACTTCTGTCCCATATTTTCCAACATGATCCTACTGGGGGTCATATCTGTCACATGTTTGTACTGCTCAATGAACGCCTTTGAAAGATCTTTCCAGGACTTGATATTTACCCGGCTTAACTGGGTGTACACTGAAGTGTCGCTCTAGTCAGACTATCCTGGAAACAATGGATTAAAAGCTTTTATTCCTTGATGAAGGCAACCATCTTTCGACAATACATGGTCACATGCACGGAAGGACATGAAGTTTCATCATACTTGTCAAATTCCAGAGTTTTGAATTTTGGCGGTAAAATAAGGTCGGATACCAGGCTCAGATTACTAGCCACATTTCCCGGTTCATCAGTGGCTTGCAGTGCTCTAAATTTTTCTTCCATGAGGCGAAATATTTCCTCACACTTCTTTTCCACTTCTGTTTTAATTTTCTCGACCAAATTCAGATTTGGCACCTCTTCTTCGTAGAATACCTCTGTATCGATGGGTTGGTTTTCAGATGCCCCTGCCTGAAGACTAGCAGATATCCCAATAGGGTCGATGTATACTCTTCTTGCTGGACTAGGCGTCTTTGGTTGAACCTTGCTGTGAGATGCGATACCTTCTGGCTCTTGGGTGGCTTCGTCTTTAACCTTTTCTTTCTCATAGCTTTTTTCCAGCAATGCGGTTAACTCAGATAATATCGTAGTTTGTGATTGAGCGATCTGGTCGCTGAGGCACTGTCTAGCTTTATCGAAACGTGCTTCCAAATTCTTCTGTCCTTTTTCCAAACTGACTATTCTGTCCTCCATTAGTTTGTTTTTGAAACGAGTAAAGTATGGATGCGGAATGGTTGCGGCTTATCTTTTAGTTTCACTGCCACAATATTTACACTATCAATATTTTTGCAAAGAAAGATGAATGCAGGTATAATGATGCAAATGCCATGATGCAATGCAAGAATGTATGCAAATAAAGGTATTGATTCCGTTGGTAATCTCCCTTTTGAACTACTTTCATGGGAATTAAAGGGTCTAGATTACAAAATAGTAAAGTAGAGTTCTACACATAAGCCCTAGCTCTAGCTCCTAACTTCTCGATAACCCTGAGTAGTTTGATGAATCTAGACACTTCTTTCATGTTTGAGGTTATAAAAGGTCGAAGAGCTTTGGCTTTTGCAGCTAAATCCGTCACATGTCCCACAACTTGTTGTATCTCCACCATCAGGGTCGTGCAATGCTGGTCTCTATCTTGAATCATCTGGGAGGCATCACGAAGTCTTCACTGCCAATAATTGTCTCCACCTGCTGCAACTTCTTCAAATACCCTAATTCTCCCTCTGTAATCCTGAACGGTTGCCTCGAGTGACTCAATGCGGGCTCGTAACATACCAATTTCGTACTCCGTTTCTTGTAGTTCGATGAAACCATTCCTCCGATGATAGGTTTGAAATGACTGCTCCAACTCTGTCAGTCTGCCTTCTAACTCAGCATTCTGATCTTGGCTCTGATTTAGGCTTTGAACGGTGTTGTTGTACAAGTTTTGCATCTCTAGTAGTCTATTCATGCTCCTCATGGATTTCTTCGTCCAAATGACAGTGTTCTCTCTATCGTAGATGATTGCTTGCTTGCCTTTGTCGATCTCTTGCCTAGCTCTTTCTTTCTCTTGATTAATGGCGTCCCTAAAAAGATCGTCTTTCACTTTCGATGGCTAACTTGCAGCTTTCTAACTCCTTCTTGATTGCTTGCCTTTCTCTCGTTCTTCTTCGACTAAACGCATATCGTTCATCCTTTCCTTCTCTACGGCTAGGAACTGGCTTCGGCTGGCATTCTGCACCTTTGATTGAAGATGTAGAGTATCTTTCTGATAAAGAGCATTCTTCTCACTCAGATCTACATTCAGCTTCTTCAATTGCCTAATGGTCCCATCTCGTTCGTTGATATCCAAATTTACTTTGTAGAGCTCACTCACATGCTGAGTCTGTAAAGCCTCCATCTTCTTCTTAACCTCATAGAGTTCATTTCGCAAAATGTCGGCCTCGGACGGTACTATCCTCATATGCTCCTCAAGTGACATGGTTGGTCCTTGGTCGGGTTCTAGAATCTTGTCGTTAATCCTCAGGTGCCTCCAAAGATCGTAATCCGGGGTGAACATGAACTTGGTATATCCTTCTACCTTTATCCGATAACAGTGATCCTAAGCTCTCATGATGGTATGAATCTTCGCCCTGAACTCACCCTTGAAAGGAAACTCACTTCGACTTAAACCTGCAGTGACGGGAACAAACTGTCGCGATCCGAATTATCGGGACACCAAAAGCGGAGCATAAGAAATCCTACCCTGTAGCCCTAACATTATTAGCCAGTCATAATCGCCGCAACTGTATAAGAAGTAACTAACCCTGCCGAGCCAAGGAACTCTCCACACTATGTCCTCGTCCTGAATGTTCTTAAAGATCGGGGTCCATTTCTTCATGTTCAAATCTTCTCGCCATTCCTTCGCTAAGTACTCTCGCAAAGGCAAAGAGTCTCAAAATGATATTCCCGACAAAACCCCTATTGATGTCTTCCACATATGGCTCTGAATCCAAACCTGTAGTTACTGTGCACACCATCTGAAACGTCCCTCTTCATGCTTCCGGCTTGCATTCAAAGAAATGAAAGTTTCAGTTAAGATTACTGGTACTGGATTCGCCTTCTGCTTCATTCACTCAAATAGATCTAGGATGGCTACATCGATGTTTCCAAGAACTCTCGGGAAGATGACCAAATTATATATCCCTAAGGCGAATAAGTCAATCTTCTTCCCCTCATCTGGGTGTGCGGGTATGATGTCTCGGATACTCTCCCATGGAAAGGCTAGGTTGTCTCCTCGATTTTGAATCAGGCCGTTAACCCAATCGTCACTCATCCCGGCAAAGGTTTTGAGCTTTGAAGGGTAATTCTGGTTCCTTGGCGACTTCGCATAGATCCAATCTTTCTGGACATTCTTCTGATTAAGTAAAGTTGTATATTCCTCTACCGTAGACATCATATCTTGCCCATTGAAGGTGAAGTAGCAAAAAGCAGGATCTCAGAACTAGAAGATGGCTCGGAGTAAAGGCTGGTTGACTCGGACATACATCAACTGTGCTATGTTGCCTTAACTAACGAAGAATAAGTCTTGTAGTCTTTGATCCTATCCTTCCCAAATTCTTTTAAGTTCCCATAAGTCATTCTGTTGGAGGCTCACGTAAGTATACCCTGACATATGTGTTCACTTGGCAAACTATTACCTTGGGTCCTCTGATTGACTTCTGACCAATGTCTGACAGCTGAGTGGAGGTCGTCCTTCTTAAGATACCTTTTATTCATGATGAAAGATTTCCTGATCGGGCAAACCACTTAATCCAGTACCTTTATGTAATGCATATGCAATGATATATGCAAAAAAAACAAAACAAAAAAGAAAACAAGTCAGTACCGGATAAAATAAATAAATACATAAATAAAGGGTAAATTAAATAAGGTAAGCAAACAAAACAACCCTATTTACATCCCGTCTAAAACACCTGGGTTATCCGCATGGCTCTAAAAAGGCGGGTTTTTATATTCTCTACATGTAGTGTTGGTGCGAGGAGATACCCGAATTGTCCTTGTTGTCCCCTACTAAGAGTAGCAAGGCCCCCGATCATTGCCCATTATAGGCCCTTTCAACCGGGTTCAATTCAAGGGGACTCATTCGCTTATGCCCCTACGAAGGAACGATATCCTTACGAAAGCATAAGGTACTCTAATAATTACCGCTTTATAAAATGTCCCCAGCGGAGTCACCATCTGTAGCGATCTTTTTTTCTTTTTACGGGCTGTATCGCTAAAAAAAGGGTTTTACTGTGCTTAGAGGTCTTTCGGGTATTTAAAAATGTCTTCCGTGAGGTTTTAGAAAAACCGAGTTTTATTTTAAAAATGGAGTCTCCACCGGCCACTGAAGTAGGCCGGACACCATAAAACCAGAGATTTTAAAAATGTTGGGTTCGGGAGTCGGTTACGGATGGGGAAGGATTAGCACCCCCACACCGTCCAAAATTGGTACTCTAATAATTACCGCTTTATAAATATTAAACTTTCCGGATTAAAGTGACGATTAAATTACAATTTGGTTATAAGTGCGAGTAAATTTTAAGGGCCCCATTATTCGAGAGTAAACCGATAGACCACCATCACTGCATTTGATACTGGCCATGTTTACACTCAAATAAAAGGGCACCGCATTGACAGTTAATATATCTATATGCAATTATAACAAAAACATATTATAAAACATATATACGAACATGATACGACACTAATAAAATATTTGAACACAAATAAAACATTAAACCAAAGCAATAAACATAGACATGATGATATTGGAAACAAGAACATCAAAATGAAAAACTAAAACTTAGGCATGATAATTTTACACAAAACAAAACAAACATATAAAAAAGATTTAATTACCTATCATACTTCAAGGTCAAATTAATACATAAATAACATGTTTATATAAAAAAAAACAAAATATGCATGGCATAGAAATAACATGATACTAAACTATCAAATCAAAGCGACATGATAAGATAAAAAAACTAACTTAGCTTAGCACATAACACAACTTGCACACATGAGATAAAGACATGATATTAAAATTAAAGTACAAAATTACCATACCGATATGCAATTTAAGACAGAAAATGGACATAAAAAACATGATATTAACGAGACCAAACATGCCATAAATTAACATGTAACATAACATACAAAACAAACATAAAAATATGCTAACATATAAACATGATATTCAAATTAAGCTAAAACATAACATATAAAACAAACATGTATACAACATGAACAAATAAATTAAAACATAAAGCATGATACAACATATCTAAAAAAATAAACATGATATAAACGAAATATATATAAATATGATGAGCAACATAAACATGCTAAAAACACAAAAAAAGACATAAATATTTAAAACATAAAAAGGGGCTGAAATGAAATAAAATAAAACAGGAGGCCAAAAACAAAAGAAAAAAAAATAGATTTTAGGACCTAATTGTAAACCGAAAGGAACCTGCGGGGGTTGGAAATGTAATAAAACCAAGGGGGAAGCTCGAAGTGAAAGTAGCAGAAACACGGAAGGACTAAGAAGGTATTTTTGCCATTTAAAATCTGATTTCGGTTAATTTAGGGACTAGATTGAAAGAGTTTAAAAAGAAAGAGGGACCAAGCTTTCAATTGTACCAAGGGGCAAGCTCAAACTAAAAAATCAGGAAGGACGAAGGTCTTTATTACGTGATTATACCATTTTCTTTTTAATTTTAACATATAAAGCAAAATCTCCCATCTCTCTGGTTACTTCCAGAACGGCCGCCACCCAAAAACCAAAACCCCACCGCAAGCCGCCGTGCCCAGCCGGACTCAGACGAGGCTCAGACACAAATGGCTGCCTCAAGCCTTCCTTGTCCAGGGCCTTCGGCAATCGAGAACAAAAAAACCCTTATTTCGAAACCAAAACACCCCCTTTTGAACGGCTCACCAAGAACAGCTTATCGACGGCGAGACACGAACCGACTCAGGTAAAGAGACCCTTTTTTATTTCTATGCATGCATGAAAGAAAAAAAGAAAAGGAGAAAGGGAAGTTACCCTCAGAATCCAAAAGTTTTTCTGTATTTTTTTGGTTAACTCGTATCCTTGATTTTTTTAGGTTTTATACATATATGTGTTCTCTGATGATCTTGGTAGAAATAATATATAAAAATACATATATTTTCTGGTTTGGTACTGACAAATCTCAGTTTTCTTGATTTTGGCACGTCCTTGAGCGGTGGTTGAAGAGCCAGTGGAAGAAGCATGATGGAGGTGTCGTCTTGGCCAAACTCGTTCTTGGCCGTTGGATCAGATCTGATCCAACGACTGAGATTGCGTGAAGAATGGATGGCTCAGATGCAATCTTGGAAGGGAGTGACTGCACGAGATGATGCCACGTGGCATCTGGGAAACCAAGGAGCCTCGCGCGTCGACACACGCGCACGTGGGGAGCTGGACGGCTCGAGCGTGTACCACACGCGGAAGCTAGATGGTCTTCTCCTTTCAATCGTGGCCGTTGGATCAAGGTTTGATCCAACGGCTCTTGGTTGGTTGCGCACAAAGAAGAAATTATGGCATATATGAATTAGGGTTTTTGGTCATTGGGTTAGGGTTTGGGCCGATCAGGCCATGTAAATTCAATTGGGTTTTGTATATATATAATGGACTTGGACTGTTAATTTTTTGGGTTTTATAATTTATGGATTTTCATTAATTCAGCCTGATACCAATAATAATAATAATAATAATAATAATAATAATAATAATACGATAATACATACATACATACATGCACATATAATATACGTACATACAAACATACATGCAGATTAACATATATATCACATACGTTTAAACACATAACATGCAAGCATATATATTTGTCCACACATATTGTACATATACAAACAATGCATACATAAAATATAAACATACATATGACACACATATACCATGATAATTACTAATACGTACACATACATAATATAGTACATGCACTCACACATATCACACACATATTTTACGTACATATTAATCACACGTACATAATTAACACACATAATAACATAATGTATGTATACATGTAATAATATATATATATATATATTAATTATTAAACTAATATATTAACACGATATTTACAAACCAGATAAAAATGAGTGATTACAAATGTATCAGACACATTCTGCAAAGTGAGACTATCATGCTATAGGTGGAGGGCAACAACCTTGAGTTGATGAATTGAAACCATATCTTGGCAGGCAAGGTCAGAAATTTCCTAAGCATGGTATAATTTCCAATATTGGTCCCTGGCCATAACGCACCTACTATGCATAAATCTTCAACTAAAAAGTCAAGTTTCTCATCAGTAATCTTATCCATAACTAGTGCATGTTCATCCACATTCACAGCGGTATTCACTAACTTGTTAACAGAAGAAGCACTCCAAGGGATAGAGTGTTCTTGCACAAAAACAAATTTTAAAGTAGCCTCATATAGATTTGCATAAAATTCTCTTACCAAGGCAGCACAATAGCTGCCATGATGAGTGCAGAATCTGCTCCATTTGTTAAGTGTGATGGTATTGTTAATTGATTTCCCAGGTTTTTCATCAGCAGAAAGTTTGATTCCTTGCTCGGGGTGAATGATTCTGGATATTCTTTGTAAAGCGGTCATCCGCAATCCCTGTTTAAAAAGCCTCATACTCATGATTCTCTTCTTGAGCAACAAGGTCTTCTGATTGAGGGTTTGATTTTGAACTTGGAATATCTTGAACATGCGTTTCCCTTGAGATTTTTTGGGCTGCTCTTGTCTTGGCAATAAACTATTAGAAGAAAGAAGATAAAAAGGAAAGATTTTTGCAGAGAAAAATGCAAACTTTATAGCTTCAAAAACTTAGAGAAATCATAAAAGTAATTGAGATATCAATTAAGTGCAGAGCTGCTTAATAAAGAAGAAGAAAATAGGGAAAATTAAGAGCTATGATTTGTACCGTCTAATGAGATGAGTTTTAACGGCTTGATCTTAGCGCAATAATTATGTATGTTCATTGTGTTCCTCGCGCACATGATGAAAGACTGTGACTATTAGGGATAAATAGGTGCAATTGAATTACCCAATTTGCCCTCAAAATTTCATGCATATCTTGTGAGGCCTTCCATCGTACAAGTTTTTAGAGAAGAGATGATTCCTTGACAAATTAAGGAGATTTTATTCTACAAAAAAGAAATAAAGGAAATTAAAAGAAAAACAAGGAAAATAAAATCTAAATATAAGAAAGCATTTAAAGAGAATTTCAAAAAATTCCTACAACTTCAAAAGGTCCAGACCCTCGTGATCTTAATTTTCCTAGGTGCAATTTCAGTCTAGAGTTAAATCGTAAAACCATCTATCCCGCTTCAAATTGTTGATGCAAAATAATTTTATTATGCCAGCGCCTACTCTTTTCCTTGTAAATAGAGGCATTTACATAAGCGTTGCGTCGAATTTCCTCTAATTCAGTCATGTCTAGCAATCGCTTCTTTCATGTTTCCTCATAATCAAGGTTGACTTGCTTAAGAATCCACAAAGCCTTCTGCTCAAGTTCTACTAGCAAATGATAAGATTTTCCAAAAACAAGTTGATATGGCGACATTCCCGATAGAGTTTTGTATGCAGTACGTATAGCCCATAATGCATTATCTAAACAAAACAACCAACCTTTTCTAGTGGTGTTTACCACTTTTTCCAAGACATTTTAATTACTCGATTAGATACCTCTATCTGTCCATTTGATTGAGGATGATATGTTGTGGCCAGTCTATGATTTACTCTGGAGCGTTTCAATGCAGTAGCCACATGGCTGTAGTGGAAATGTTTACCCTAATCGCTTATCAATGCTTTTGGTGTTCCAAAGCGAGTAAGTATATGTTTGTGAAAAAACTTCAAGACTCACTTTGCATCATCTTTAGGCACTGCAACAACTTATATCCACTTTGACACATAGTCAACCGCAACCAAAATGTATAGATTTCCAAAAGAATTAGAAAAAGAACCCATGAAATCCAATACCTAAACATCAAATAACTCGATTTCCATTGTTGGCTACTGTAGCATCTCATTTCTTCTAGATATGGATTCGGTGCTTAAAATCTGTCACAACATTGAGCAAATTCGTGAGCATCTTTGAACAATGACGACCAATAAAATCCAGATTGTAAAACTTTTACAGCTAATCTCATTCCACCAAAATTCCCTCCATAAGGAGCATTGTGACAATGCTGTAGAATAGATTTCATTTTTTTCTCAGTGACGCATCGTCGAATTATATTGTCATTACAAACCTTGAACAAGTAAGGTTTATTCCAATTATATTTTGTAGCATCTCTAAGGAATCTAACCTTTTTGTTCCTAGTTACACCAACATGAGTTTTTCTACAAACCAAATAATTCACTAAATCAACGTACCATGGTGTTGCATTCACAATGAAAAGCTTTTCATGTAGAAATGCGTTAACAATATGTAACTTATTGCCATCTTCGCTGCCAGCTTCCAACCTCGAAAGGTGATCGACAACTTAATTTACTGACCCTTTGCGGTCTTTAATTTAAATATCGAACTCTTGCAACAATAAGATCCAGTGGATTAGTCTAGGTTTCTCATTTTTTTTGCAAAAAGATATCTCAAAGTAGAATGATCAGTAAAAACTATAATTTTGCACCCACAAGATAAGAATGAAACTTATCAAAAGAAAAATTACTACTAATAACTCTTTCTCAGTAGTAGTATAATTGATTTGAGCTTCAATTAGAGTCTTACTAGCATAGTAAATTGCATGAAATATCTTATCCTTGTGTTGTCCCAAAACTGCACCCAAAGCAAAATCACTAGCGTCGCACATAAGTTCAAATAGTTGTTCCCAGTTGGGCGCAACAATAATTAATGCGTTCACAAGCTGTGTTTTAATTTGTTGAATGCATCCAGACATGCATCATCAAAAAGAATTTTCTACCTTGCTCTAACAATAGGCATAAAGGTTTGGCGATCTTCGAAAAATCCCAAATAAATCTCCTATAGAACCTCGCATGGCCTAAAAACTACGGATACCTTTCACATTTGTTGGTGGTGGCAGTTTTTCAATTACATTCACTTTGGCTCTATCAACCTCAATTCTAGCCTTCGAAATTCTGTGGCCCAGCAAAATCTCTTTAGTGAACATGAATTGACATTTTCCATAGTTTAGAACCAGATTGGTGTCTTCAAATCGCTGTAATACTTTCTACAAATTGTCTACGCAATTGTCAAAATTATTCTCGTACACCAAAAAATTATCCGTAAAAATTTCAAGGGAGTTGTCAATCATATCAGAGAATATTGCCATCATGCACCTTTGAAATATGGCTGGTGCATTGCAAATACCGAAAGACATGTGACGAAAGAAAAATGTTCCAAAAGGGCATGTAAAAGTAGTATTCTCCTGGTCCTTGGGTGCAATAGCAATTTGATTGTAGCCAAAATATCCATCTAAGAAGCAATAATACTCATTGTCCGCAAGTCAATCTAACATATGATCAATGAAAAAAAGAGTAAAATGATCATTCCTTATGGCTGCATTTAGATGCTTGTAGTCCATACAAATACGACAATCAGTAGGAATATGAGTTGGAATTAGCTCATAAGCATCATTATAAACTACATTGATGTCACTTTTCTTAGAGACAGAGTGCACTGGACTCACTCATGCACTATCAGAAATGACATAGATAATTCCCGCGTCCAACCATTTAAGGATTTCCTTCTTCACTACTTCTTTCATCTTTTCATTCAATCTTCTTTGTGGCTCAATAGACTGTTTGTTCTCATCATTCAGCTTAATCTTGTGCATGCATAGAGATGTACTAATGCCCTTAATATCTACAATTGTCCATGCAATAGCACGCTTGTGTCGCTTAAGAATATTTATCAACTTAGCTTTTTGTATTGCGTCTAGAGTTGCAAAGACAATGACTGGAAGTGTTTTCGCATCTCCAAAGAATACATATTTGAGATTAGCTGGCAATGGCTTGAGTTCTAGAGTAGGAGCTTCTTCAATAGATGGTTTAAAAGTAAGAATTGACCAGTGAGCAAGATCTAAATATTCAACTTGCCATTTATGATGAACTATCATAGTGAGAACTTTCACAATGTGGTCACAATTTGGGAGATCTTCTTCTACCATTGTCAGCACAGTATCTTCTGTAACGAGTATACCACAATGATGCAGGTCTTCTTAAATAATATGTTCAAGTATGTCGATATGATAATATTCTTCAGACTTTCTTCTCATATCAACATTGAACATCCTAAAAGTAACTTGGTCATTTTCAACCCGCATTGTGAGTTCTCCTTTCGATAAATCGATGAACGCTCAGTGGCTAAGAATGGGTGACCAAGAATGATAGGGACATCTTTGTCAGCCTCATAATCATGAATAATGAAATTAACTGGGAAAATAAATTTGTCTATATGAACAAACACATTCTTGATTTGACCATTTGAATGAGTCAAAGATCTATTTGCCAATTGCAATGTGACTATAGTGGGCTTTATTTCTCTAATGCCTAACTTTTGGAAATTAGATAGCAACATGAGATTGATACTAGCCCCTAAATCACAAAGAGCTTTACTAAAATAATGATTACCAATAAAGTAGAGAATGATGAAGCTGCCTGGACCCTTCATCTTTCTTGGTAGAGGGGTAGATATTAAAGCACTGCACTCCTCAGTGAGCTCAATGGTTTTTATTGCATCGAGCTTCTTCTTTTTGGACAAGATATCATTCATGAACTTCGAATAATTTGGAATCTCTGTAAGAGCATCAATCAAAGGAATTTGAACTGTAAGTTGTTGCAAAATATCATAAAAGAATTGAAATAGTCCGACTCTGTATTCTTAAATCTTTGAGGAAATGGTGGAGATGGATTATCTAACTGCTACGTCGATATTTGGCATTGTGGTGACAACTTCAATTGTAAAACAGATAGAACCGGAGTAATAATAGAAGGGATATTGTGGCGACATTGACCATATTTTACTGTATGATCAGGTACATAGGACTCTTCCCGTTCGTGAGTAGATATGGGAACTGGTTGCGTCTAGTCAATAGTCTATTTGCCATTACGAAGAGTAATAGCTTTGCAATTCTCCTTACCCTTGTTTACCAGACTCTTAATGTTGCTAGGTAGTGTGCCTGACTGTCTAAAATATATATTAGTGGCTAACTATCCCAACTGAGCTTCCAAAGTGTGTATTGATGAAGAATGACCTTGTACTATAGCTTCGGTACAAGATAAATGATCACGTATCATCTCTTCAAGGTGAGCAAATAGGTCAGAGATAGTTATGGAGCATAATGACTCATCTGAGACTGAGTTTGAGATGGTGCTCCGTATTATGATTGCATGCCAAACTATGATTGCTGAGACTGTGAAGCAATATGTTGTGGTTGCATTCGATTCTGTTGTGGCTACAATGAAGTTTACGGCATAAACTGTTACTGTGGGGAACTAAAGTTTCCTTTGCGTACATTAGAATTTCCTTGAAATGAATTATTTCCAGAGCAAAATTCACCTTGATGTTGCACAGAATTAGAGTTACCCCAGAACTATCTATTAGTTGTGTTATAGGATGTACCCATGTTGTTGCCTCGCATGTTGCTGATAAAACTATTATTTTCTGTATGTTATGGACAATCCTCAAAGCTATGGTTCTCGCTACAAATTTCATAGGAAAATACAGGGGTGGTTATTTGTTGAGCTAGCTGGATATGAGTAACTTTACTTGTCCCCTCCATACTCTTGATTTTGTTATTCTAAGTAGAAATCTAAGTCTTTAGAGAAGATAGATCATCAAGCTCAAACACTCTTGGTGCAGCTTTGCATGATGCAACCCTTGAGATAGGATATTACGAATCATTCTGAGCAAATTGCTCCAATACACCAATAGAACCATTGTAGGTGTAATCAAGTAAATGGCCATTAGATGACCCGTCGACAAGATATCTTGTGGATGTATTCAACCCATTATAAAAAATTTCAATATGAGTTTCCTATTGAATGTCGTGGTTGGGACATCGTCACAACAAAGATTTATATCTGTCCCATGTAGTATAAAGAGTTTCATCATCCAGCTGATAGTAGGTTGTAATGTCATTCCTCAGGCGCGAGTTCATTGTCGGTGGATTAAAGCGCAAAACAATTTGTGTTGCAATATCATTCATTCCATAATGTAATAGAGCCGACATGTAATCCTCGAAACCATGTCAAAGCTCTACCCTACAAAGAATAAGAAAATAATTGCATCCGTAAGGCATCATCAGGAATGCCTTACTAGCTAAATGAAGCACAAATTAAAAAAAATTGAAGATGCTCTCGAGCGTCTTCATGTAGTAACCTTGCATACTACCCATTAGAGTTAAGCATTTGGAACAAAAACGGCTTCAACTCAAAGTTCGTAGCCTAAATATGAGGTCTAACAATTCCTGGTTGCAAATCAATCAACTGGGGAACAACAACCTCGCGAATTATTCTGTTCTGGGCGGGTGAGTGCAGTGGTGGGTTTACAAGACCATTAGGAACTCTTTCATTGTTGTTAGGTTGCCTGGCCATCCCACTATTTTCATGAATCCTTTTTCTAAAAGTTCTCTCAACTTTTGGATCTAGTACGAAGAGTGGTGCATTAGCAGTTATGATCATACAACACCTACACAAGGTAATGGAAAGAAAATGAAAAAACAAAAATAAAGCTATTAGAAAGAACTACAAACTTAAATAAAGAAAACATAATTACAAGTAGAAATATAAGGACATAATAATGCCATTCCGACAACGGTGCCAAAACTTGATCGGTGTGAAAATGTCACACTATTAGCGCAAGCTACAATATTGATGCAAGAATAGAAATAGGGAAATCCTATTTGAATATCAATCCCACGAGGATGGTGTATTAAGCTTCATTTATGTAACTATAATACAATACTATAAGAGTGGTTGTTGTGGGTGCAATGTTGGTTGCAATAAAATGATAAAAAGGTGAATAAATGATTAATTACGGTAGCAGTAACATAATGTATAAAAAGATAGAGAAATATAAGAATAAAGCTCGGATCTCCTTGGTTTAGCTCGGCAGATAAATCAAGAACACTTCGAGGGAAAATGATGGTTCAACCAGCGATGAGGTGATCAACTTGAGTATTAGCTCCCATTTAACCTTCAACCATTGACTCATGGATGTAGATCGGCTTCAACTTTCGTCGTACTTCGAACAAGTGGAACAAATTTCATTGTATCCAATCAAATTTCATTGTAAATCTTGTTAATCTAACTTGTCACTGCATCCGTCGAGGCTAGTGGTAAGTTTAACATTCTCATGCAAAACATAAATCAGATCCAACAATTAAAGCTTAAGAAAATGCTACAATTATATATTAAATTGAAGAAATAGTTTCAACAAGTTCATAAAGCTCTAGAAAATTAAACCATCGTCAAGTTTAGCACAAAATACAAAATAAATCTCCATAAACATCAAAATAGAGTAGAGTTTAAGAAGATAACAATGTATTTCCTCGATTCAGCACTTGATTCCTCTTTTCCTCGGATAAATCAGTCTCACTACACCTCGGATCTCCAAAAACAAGCTTAAGCCGCCATAGAAGGAGGGAAAAAGCTCGGAGGTTGAAGATGATATGAAAAAATGGAAAAAAGTGACTCTCTCTCTTCTAAATTAGTCCTTTTATAGGCCACCCAAGAAAGGACATCTGTCCTGCAGGTTAATTACGTGCCCATGGCCGTACAGAATTTGTTGTAACAAACTGGACAACTGGCAGGGTCATCCTTATCATTAAGCATACTGGACAATTGGCAGATACAGTGTCGAACTGGCTGCAGTGGTGAAAACTTCCTCTATAGGGACATTAGTAATGCAGCGACAACGAGGCAAAAATAGGCAGAAATATACAAAATACTAGCCACTAGAACTAAGTTAGAAAAATAGGAAATACACATGAAAATGCATAAATGGATGCAATGGACACCAATGTGGGGACAATTAGACCTATAAATCATGGAAAAATACATGCTCTTTAAAGAGCTGTCATGATGTATGATTCAGCTAGTATCCACTAGACATGAAAATATTGCATATTTTTAGAAAAGTTAAAAGACAAACCCTAAAGCATTGTCAAAAACATGAAATAAGGGAACCATGGAACAAGGGTATCCATTAGACGTCATAGTTTTGAGAAATTAAATCTAAACATTAAAATTACATCATTTTAGAAATCAATTTTTTGATTTGGTGAAATTAAAACTCTACTCGAAGAAGAAAATTGATGGAGTAATTCAAGTTGATTCGAATAAATCAAATAACTTAAAGTTTTTAAATCGTTTTAATTGTTTTCCAAATGCGAAAATTACATGCAGAGTCTTATTGACTATTTATGTTAATTTGTTTTTGCAAAACAAAGATTTTCAAATTGAAGTTTCTGAAGTCATACTTATGGACAACTATATTGCAAGAAAGGCTAAATTGAATTGCTTTGACGGCCATCAAAAATGGTCTTTTGGAAGAAGTTGATATTGAAAGCGTCGTAAATGATTTTTCTTCAAAATATGCAAGAATAACAACACTTTTTAATTGAAAATATTAGATTTTTAGATGTTTGTAAGTAACTTTTATGTTGCTCAAGAAAGTAATCTAGCATTTTTTTTGCATTAATGGAACTTTATTTGAAAAACAAAACCTTGTATCTCTTTCATATTATAAAGGGTATAGTTTACAAATGGTCATTGAACTTTGATAAATTATTCAATTTGGTAACCAAATTTTCAATTACTTCAATGTGGGCATTAAACTTTTAGTTTTGATTCAAATTGGGCACTGACCCATTAACAACCATTAAAAAGGTGACATGACAATTAAATTTTTGTATAATAATACATTTTGTCCTCTATGTTCGAAAAAAATAAATAAATATAACCCTCATTATTTACACATTATATTAATTTGACCATATTTTAATTAAAAATAATTTAACCCTAAACCCAAGACACAACCCAAAACTCCAACAAAGAGTATTTTTATTCAATTTGCTTTTTATTGGTGTAATATCAAATAGGGAGTTTCTCAATAAAGAGTATTTTTATTTGGTTGATGACATGGATTCAATTGAAAAGCTCATGCCATCGGTTAAAGTCTAGGGTAAAGTACACAAATGGTCACTAAATTATCCCAAAAATACAAAATGGTAACCAAACTTTCAAAAGTTACATAATGGGCATTAAACTTTCAAAAGTCTTATTGACTATATCTATGATGATCTGGATAAGGTAATAAACTCGATAGGCTGAGTGAGCTTGAGTAACCTGATAGGCTGAGTGACCTCAAGTAAAGACTACTTGTGGCTAATGTGATCCAAGTATGTCTAGGACATATCCGTGGCTATGGTGATCCAAATATGGTCCATTTAACCCAACTATTGTGTGAGCACGGGTAAAGTAGGGCTCCTTTGGCCATTATGTAGATGACATATGGATGTATTTATGTATGTTGTGTGGATGCTATAGATGATAGCTTATGTACCTTATGGATGAGTGATCAGGGTACGATATGAACTAACTCGATGGGCTAAGTGAGCTCGAGTAATTTGATAGGCTATGTGATCTCAAGTATGGCAAAGTATGGTCGAACTCGTAGACTTCTCGTGGACATGATGATGCCTTGAGATATGTGATATAAGAACTCTAGCTAGCGTAGGCTAGATGATAACTCATAGATAGCAAAGCCTTATCTATGCTCTCTAAACTACATTTATCTTGCATGCTTATTGTAAGCTCAACATTCGGAATCTTTGTTTTCGTTCGCAGATTAGTTTTCAGACCGTGGTCAAAGAGCACATCAAGAAGAGATTTCCCAACACCGTTTCGCTTCAGAGTACAGTGCTTAGTATTTATTTTTGGCTTATGTATTCATAGGACTTTACGAGTTATTGACTCTGTAAACTCTTTTAAAATGTTATTTTGATATGCAGTGATTTTAACCTGAAGCTCTTGTTTTGTAAACTTATTTATAATGCTTAATTAATTGCATGGATTTATAGATGATTGGGTATTTTGGAAATAGCTAAACTTATGGTTTTTGTATAGAAATTTTGGATGGGTTGGTTTTGGGTGATCCGAATGTAGTACTTTAGATCTGAATCTGGATTAGGGTGTTACACTAACCTTCCTACAAAGCTGGAAAAACACCCATTTCTCCTCAACTCAAGCTTTCTTCTTTCCTTAGTCCTTGGAGTGCTCTCCAACCTCCTTAACTACAATCAAATGTTGCAAAACGAATTACAACACTGTTAAGAGGAGGTAAATACAACTAAGGGAGATTCTAACAACAAAAATGTAATTACATCTCTCATTCCCGTTCATCCTCACCAAACCCCCACTAAAACCCATGATTTCAACCACCACCAAACTTAACCATTCTTACCTCAAAGGATAGATCCTTTGATGCTAATTCTAACTTCCTCAAGCCACAATTCGAGACTCCAACTCCGAACAACAAATATTGCTCCTTTATCTTGAATTCTTAAACCAAAAATGGGGAAAGAAGATAGGAGAAGAGAGGAGACAAGAGTAAGGTCATACACTTATCTTTTTCAGCCCATAAATAAACTTTTTTCAGTCAAACTCATTCAAAAGGGAGTATTTTAACCCCAAATGTCCTTCCCTTATCTCCCCTCAACCCAAGTTTCAAGCCCAACCATATTATGAAGCCTACTAAGGCTTCCTTAGGCACCCGAAGGCCCAACTCAAGGCCCAAAACATCGAGCCCATAACTCAGGTTTAATCCAACAAATGAATTTGAAAATCTGAGTCATTGCACAGGGAACTTTTGTCTAGTTTGTGGTGCCAAGGATAAGAGATTGAGAAGTAAGGGATCAGTAAGAATGCTGAATGCCCACCAAGGTTTTTCACATTACTACAACGAAGTCTCCATATGGTGAAGGTATTTACTTGCGTTTCATCGTATGGTCTGATGATGTCTTGTTGCTTATCTTGAAAGTATGTTCTGAAACCTAAAAAGAGTATATGTCTATGAATAAGATTCCCTTGCCCTCGTTTATTATTTTGTATTGGAAAATCATCAAGGGCTACCTTTTCTCCCTTTTTGTATGTTTTTCCTACATAAATGGAGTTTATATGTTAAAATGTTTTTCTATAGTTGGATTCCCACTGCTTTACCAATGAATATAATAGCCTAGCGCCTGTGTAGGTTACTGTTGGGGTTTGACATGCAGGGTGATTCACCATTGTATATTCTAATTTTAAGGGTTTATGGTTTTGTGTTTAGGGTTTAGGTTAAATTAATTTTAATTAAAAATAAGACCAAATTGAAATAAAGTGTAAATATAAGGGTTAACTTTATTTTTCAGAATTAGGACTGAATTGTTTGAATGTGCAAACGTGGAGGACTAAATGTACTATTATTCAAAAAAAATTAACTGTCACGTCACATCACGTCACCTTTTTAACGGCTGTTAATGGGTCAATGTCAAATTTGAATCAAAACTAAAAGTTTAATGCCTACATTGAAAAAATTAAAATTTTGGTTACCAATTTGAATAATTTATCAAGTTCAGTAACTATTTGTGAACTTTGCCCATTATAAATTAAGACTTCATTTTAATCAAGTGAACATGACCTCTTAAATCTTTGAACCGCCCATGTGTAGCCCCTTTCTCCCTAAATCTCGTTGAAAATGAGAGAAATCATATTTGGTGAAAAATGGGAAATTTGACTGTAACACCCTCGACCCGGATGTCACATTTGAACCTAAAGCCCAAACCCAAAATCATAAAGTTCTTAACTTGGTTTAGCCCAAATAAAATGCTTTCCAAAAACATTTAAGCCCACGATTCAAAATAATTATATAAACGATTAAAACGTTCCAAAGGAGCTCCAATTAAATAAAACATTTAAACAATTGACTTGATTAATACAAATTTAAAATAAGGATTACAGACTCATACACGTAAGGTTCTATGAATACACAGCCCACAAAATGCAAGTATCATACTTTGACAACGCCGCTTGCTGGAATCCCATATAGACAGTGCTCCTCGATCCCACGATCAACTTACGCACGGAAACAACAATTCTGAGCACTGAGCTTACAAAGCTCAGTGCTACACATCTACTCTACTATACTTTATGCTAATCATAAACATAAGTATAAAAGCTAGTACGAGCAATAAGAAGAGATAAATAAACAAGTGACACTACCACTGGTAGCCTAAACACATGCTAATATCATAACAATCATCACTCATGGCACACAAGGCCCAACCAAGCCCGAAATCTCAACAGATCGCCAAGGAAAAATCAACATCAACAACTACAACACAACTCTAGAGTGAGGCCGGGTCACAAAGCATTGGTACATACACTCCGAGTGAGGCCGAGTCACGTAGCATCGGATCATACACCCTTGCTCGGACTCATCCCTCGAGCATCTCCTCTCTAGGTGAGGCTGGGTCACATAGCATCGAAACATACAATCATACTCAAAATCCCTCCTCGAGTATCTTCAAATTAGGCCCAGGTCACATAGCATCGGTAACCTCCATTCGGTATCTCAACCACGGTGTTGCAACACTCTTTTATTGGGTATCCGGATCCCGTCAATCAAGAAGATTCAATCCATAAAATGCCTACCTGGCATACAAGCAACGCGATCCCAATGATCCCCTATTACTGCTAATCGTCAACATATTGTTTATTATACATTACTGAGTTGTTAATATATTATGGGGGAATTGCATATTTAATCTCATTTATCAAGGTATAGTTCAATTATTAATATTTCGTATTACCCTTATCTTAGACCGATATTCCAGACTATCCAGTTTAACATCATCGGTACTCGAATATGAGTATCGATATGGTAACCCTAGTTAATGGTACTCATACGCGTACCGCTACCAATTAGTTCACTGGAAATTACCAATTTGCATAAGTACTGGTACGGTTCCACCCGTACCAATACGACCCTAATCGCTTATCGGTACCACCAAAGCTCGTACCAATACCCAACTCACAAGTTCTTACAATTCCTTTAAATTACGGTATTATAACACTTATTAGGTCCCTAAAGCTTATAAAAGGCATTAAAGTACGTTGCTAGCGTATTTAATTAATTATTACCACCTACCGGCTTTTATCCATTTAATCGAACATTTATCTGTATTATCTCTAAACAATATTCAATCGAACATATTAATTTATTCGACTAGCACGTAATGCATCGTCATAAATCAATCAGTTAACCAATCATACAATCAGATAATCATACGGATATTCAGACAATCATATACAGTATCTAAAGCTCATAACAGACTCGAACATTCTCAAGCTCATCAAGGATCTCGATAATTATCAAGCCTCGAAATTACAGTATCAACACATGCTTATTACTCATCTCCTAACTTGCAACCACTAACATGCAAGGCAATTACACTTACGATGCTCATGAAGCATTTCAGAGTTCGAGGTGTACTAATCTTATGCTGACATCGCTAAAATCCTCATCCTAGCTTCTCGAATACTCCACTTGATCCGATATCCGACCCGATTAATCCTCGCATATCAACAAATATGAAAGCACTTAAATTCTACACACCTCATATACCAAGAGAAAGGTCAAACACATAAAAAAAGCTTACCAAGTTCGAATTTGGCAAAACAGACTGCGTCATTGGATTTGAAATGTTGAGAAACCCCCAGTTAAGGTCCCCCAAAAAAAGTCAATGGCCCGGTCAATATTGGTCAACGCCGGTCAACTCCCTGGTCAAGCTGGCCAATCCGGTGTGACGCGATGCATGGTAAGCTGGGTGCACCCTAGAAACGAGATCCAGTGCGAGCGAGTGCACTGCAGCCTTGGTGCACCCGTGGGTGTGCGCTCCTAGTGCGGTAGGGTGCACATGCACCCAGTTACCCTGGTCCAGTGTGGCGCGGTACACTGTAGCATGGTGCACCCGCCTGGCCAGGCACACACCCACCAGCAGCGGCAGCACATGGTGGTGCATGAGCCCCCCTCCGATGGCCGAACAACGGCGGCGAGCTCCAGCCCTGCTGTTCTCCGGCTTTTGATTCTAATGGTGGCCTTCGTTTGCAGCGATGACGACCGGAACATGCTAAACTAGCTCCCTCCAAAACTTCTTCTTTCTCACTCTGACGAACGGGGGCTCAGACGAAAACGTGGCGACCACCGTCGAACTCGTCTCGGCGAGACCTTTCCAATAATGTTGGTGGTTTCGTGCACGACAACTCCGATGGCAGTAGATCGAGGTTCAAAACCTTACCTCTCACTTTTTCTTATTTTCTCTCATTTCTCTCTCTTTCCCCAAAATATCTCTTTTATTTTCTTTTTCTCTCCTCCATCAAATCAGCCACCCTTTTATTTTAAAACACCCTTATTTTCTTTCCTTTTTATTACTCCCCACATAAAATCTTTTTAATTATCACAAAGCCCAAATCTAATCATCCTTGTTTTGGGCTTTCTAACATAAGGCCCAATAAATTGGGTTCAAGGCCCAATTTTGCAAGGCCCAAGATTCGGGTCGTTACAACTTTTTCCTCCTTTAAGAAAATTTCTTCTTCAAAATTTGTATCCACCAATCAGGAGACGATGCTAAACTAGGACAACTCTCCCAAGTCCTTCACATTTTCTGTTGTGCTACACTGATCCCTCATAACACATAACAATACGGCTTTATCCCACAAAAGTACAAATACAGTTTCAACTGATCTTTTCTTGCAATCCTTTCTACCATTAGTTTCCAACTCGTCATACAGAAACCTCAAAACTCGCCTATTGATTCCAAGGCCATCTACCTCAGAGGTTGATAGCAGTTCTTTGACGTTACCCATTAGCCATCCACATTCAATACACAAATTTTAAAATTCATGTTTTTAACGGTACAACCAAAATCTCAACACTTATCAGAAATAACATTGTCCTTGAATGTTACAAACTTAGCCTCAACTAATTCTTCCCTGAAAAGAATTTCTTTCTTGCTTGGTATATCACAGACGGCAAGCAAAATCCAACGATACCTCGATAGAACTATCACATGACTACGTCAACTAAGAAACTCAACTTACGCTATAGAACCCAAAAGACATATTGCACACAAAAATCATTTCACAACGGCGTACAATCTGAAATGAACAATATGTTAAATAGCTGCTGCAGCTACAACGGACAATTTATCTTGTGGTGACTCCCTGAAGGATTCTTTAACCCTGACGGCGTCGCGAATTTAAGATAATTCTTGATCGGTGCAAGACTTCAGAAAAAAGAACATCGTATCCACTCACCCCAAGTGCTTACCTTAAACTTTTCATGATTCTCTTATCGGTAACTGAAACTTATCTTATTAACTTGGTTCATGCAAGAATCTTACACTCTCAACTATAACGTGTCTGAAAATACGTCATCTGTACCATCGAATCTGTCATCACATAGAAATCTCGCCGAGGGATAAGGTTCTGTCATAAACATCGAATCTCATGTCAAAAGGTACATGTACACATTGTAGTGTCATACAACTCAACCACAAACAATCTAAGCAAATTTTAATCTGGATCTTACCTTTGCCGAAAACATCAAACGGTACCTCCTAAGGACTGTATCATTACTCAAAGAAATCCCATCACAATTGTGCACTCATAATTCTCTACAAGTTCCACGGTCATCATTTAATTTTGCTAAGGAACAACGAAGCATCACCACAACTCTGGCAAATTTAATGTTTGACTCCGAACCAATGGCAAGTCAAACACTCATCACAATCCCAACACACGACTCCACACTATTTCTTGAACACGTGATGAAAGCTTGGTACAAATTGTCGCTACCAAATTTCACCATATACTGACCACCGTACTATAAAGGGAGAATCTTTCGCCTTAAAATATACTTTTCCCTAAGGCACTCACAACAAGATCTTGAAGTCCATCAGAAACCATCAGACCCAATTCCAATCATAACATTGTGTCGCTTAAATCAGAAGCAAATTCCTGTGACTTCCAAAACAAAACAATTTTTAACTCAAAACTTAATTGACAATCACATGAGTACTAGTACTAATCGATCAGTACCAACATAGATGAATCGAGTATCAGTACTATATAAAGCTAGTAGCGTTGCTCCCTTACACAACTATCACTTGCGACCCTTGATCTCCCCACATAGATAGCATGATGCTCTAACTCAAACTAACTTTGTGCAATCCATCACTTGCCAAGGTCACTTACCTAGGCGATGATCGATCATGCGATCCACAACTCTTAATTACTTTGACTCACATCATGGTTCAAATCTCAAACTCCTTAAAGATCGAGTACCCCAAAATTCCACGCTGTTGAGGCAAGCATAACCTTCCCCCATATAGCACAAAAATATAGCCTTAACAAAACCATAAAACATCATTGAAGATCTCGAAACCTTACTCGTCTTTGATTGAGTTAGCACCACTATCACAATCAAAACGTCCTCTCGCAACTCGAATCTCTACTAATGTCCCTCGGTTGCCTCAAAGAAACTGTGATACAAAATAAAACATTTATGAAGTCTTCAACCCTTACTTCTTTACTGATTACACGGTACCCAACCTCTCTCTCATGCACAAGGCCCTTACGATAATTATCTTGTCAACGTTTATATTTCCATATCCCTTGTACATTCGCACATGTCACGCAAAGCATCAAATTATATTCAAGAGACAACACGGTGGCCACTACCTTATTATTACTGAAAAACCTTAAACGCCACTACAGGCATCCATCATTACCACGACACACCCAAAAGAGGGAAATCCACATTCTAAAATTTATTTCGAAACTCTAAGCCTTTAATACTTTAACCATAACCATCTTATTCTCAAACCAAACTCAGAAAAGCACACAGATACCTCGCAATTGGTTAAATGAGTCCTCCACCTTAGGAGACACGTAACAATTTTCTTCTATCACACGACCACTATCTACGGTTAAAGCATCACTTCAACGAACCAACTTCTTACTAACGAGCAAGCCTACTTCTCTCTTGGGTGAAACACTCAGATAAAAGGAACCTCCTTCAAGTTACACATTCACAAATAAACCTCTAACTTTTCAACTCAGTCAGTGTCCCCCGATAAGGACGATGGGCACCGACGTCTAACTCGATTTTACCTTTAACATCCATCCACGTCCTCGACAAGGAAAAAGTTCTGACGACACCTCCAAAAGGCATAAACAAACATTCTGACAAATCTAAAGCCTCACAAGTGTCAAATTATACACATTAGCATTTGTCGAACGGTTAAACATGTCTTACAACCCCGTGTGTCACTCTTAAAACAACAACCAGGTAAATCACGATAGAGGGGCAACGATCCAAACATTCTCATCACCAAAGGTTGGGTTACCTCGAGGTCTCGAAGCCTCGAGCATAACTCTCGACATTACTAGCTTACATTACGTTGATTAACCAAAACAATTTCACAGTGCCACAACTCCCGAGATGGTAGCTCTCTTTCAAACCTGTAGAACGTCTAACTTGGCCATACTTTAACGATCTAGTGGATCCTGAATCCACTATCTCTGAGAAACACCTTCGTAAAGGATGACGACACCTCTCAACTATCAACGAACTTTATTTTAAGCAAACAAAAGAGTTCACTGCCCAACGTGCATCCACTGACCGATTTAAGAACAGATCATTCGTACTCGCGTCACAATCGTTATTCACGCATATAACGATGAAAATTCCTTGCCACAAACTCCTATAATGTATCTGAAGGCTCCAAAACTATTACACTATGCGATAAGAACACCATTTAGGTAACAGGAGGAGAACACATCATCGACTCTGACATTATTTAACTAACTTACATCTCAACAAGCTGGGGTAACCTTGACCCCTAGAATCGCATTCATGAGCGACTTAACGCTTATCTTGGCTCTCGCAGCTACAAACGTCACAACATTGGCCGCACTATCAAAATTCTAGTCTTAAAGAGTATGAACTTAATTTAAGGGCTTGTATTCACTAGACACCTTACTAAAACACCTATACCACCCCGGGGTTTCCTAGAACCAGCTAAACCTAAGCTCTGATACCATTAAATGTAACACCCTCGACCCGGATGTCACGTTTGGGCCTAAAGCCCAAACCCAAAATCATAAAGTTCTTAACTTGGTTTAGCCAAAATAAGATGCTTTCCAAAAACATTTAAGCCTACGATTCAAAATAATTATATAAATGATTAAAACATTACAAATGAGCTCTAATTAAATAAAATATTTAAACAATTGACTTGATTAATACAAATTCAAAATAAGGATTACAGACCCATACACGTAAGGTTATATGTATGCACAGCCCTCTAAATACAAGTATCATACGCTGACAACGCCGCTTGGTGGAATCCTATACAGACAGTGCTCCTCGATCTCGAGATCAACCTATGTACGGAAACAACAATTTCGAGCGCTGATCTTACAAAGCTTAGTGGTACACATCTACTCTACTATCTTCATGCTAATTATAAATATAAGTATAAAAGCTAGTACGAGCAATAAGAAGAGATAAATAAACATGTGGCGCTACCACTAGCCGCCTAAATACATGTTAACATCATAACAATCATCACTCATGGCACACAAGGCCCAACCAAGCCTGAGATCTCAACAGATCACCAAGGTAAAATCAACATCAACAACTATAACACAACTGTGGAGTGAGTTCGGGTTACAAAAGATCAAAACATACACTTCGGGTAAGGCTGAGTCACGTAGCATCGAATCATACACCCTTGCTCGAAATCATCCCTTGAGCATCTACTCTCTGGGTAAGGCCGGGTCACATAGCATCAAAACATACACCCATACTCAAAATTCCTCCTTGAGTATCTTCGAATGAGGCTGAGGTCACATAGAATCGGTAACTTCCATTCGGTATCTCAACCATGGTGTTGCAACACTCTTTTATTGGGTATTCGAATCCAGTCAATCAAGAAGATTCAATCCATCAAATGCCTACCCGGCATACAAGCAACGCGATCCCAAGGATCCCCTATTATTGCTAATCGTCAATATATTGTTTATTATACATTACCGAGTTGTTAATATATTATGGGAGAAGTGCATATTTAATCTCATTTATCAAGGTATATTCCAATTATTAATATTTCGTATTACCCTTATCTTAGACCAGTATTTTAGACTATCCAGTTCAACGTCATCGGTACTCGAATATGAGTATCGATACGGTACCCCTAGTTAATGGTACTCACACGCGTACCGCTACCAATTAGTTCACTGGAAATTCTCCATTTTCATAAGTATCGGTACGGTTCCACCCGAACCGATACGACCCTAATCGCTTATCGGTACCACCAAAGCTCGTGCCAGTACCCAACTCACGGGTTCGTACAATTCCTTTAAATTACGATATTATAACACTTATTAGATCCCTAAAGCTTATGAAATGCATTAAAGTATGTTGATAGCGTATTTAATTAATTATTACCAATTACCTACTTTTTATCCATTTAATCGAACATTTATTAGTATTAGCTCTAACCAATATTCAATCGAACATATTAATTTATTCGGCTAACACGCAAGGCGTCATCATAAATCAATCAGTCAACTATCATACAATCATATAATCATACAGATATTCAGACAATCATATACAGTCTCTAAAGCTAATAACAGAATCGAACATTCTCAAGCTCATCAAGCATCTCGATAATTATCAAGCCTTGAAATAACAGTATCAACACATGCTTATTACTCATCTCCTAACTTGCAACCGCTAACATGCAAGGCAATTACACTTATGATGCTCATAAAGCATTTTGGAGTTCGAGGTGTACTAACCTTATACTGACATTGCTAAAATCCTCATCCTAGCTTCTTAAATACTCCACTTGATTCGATATCTGACCTGATTAATCCTCGCATATTAACAAATATGAAAGCACTTAAATTCTATACACCTTCTATACCACGTGAAAGGTCAAACACGCAAAAATAGCTTACCGTGTTCGAATCTGGCAAAACGAACTGCTCCATTTGATCTGAAACGTCATGGAACCCACGGGTAAGGTCCCCAAAAAAAGTCAACGGCCCGGTCAATACTGGTCAATGCCGGTCAACTCCCTGGTCAAGCTGGCCGATCCGGTGTGACGCGGTGCATGGTAAGCTGGGTGCACCCTAGAAATGGGATCCAGTGCAAGTGAGTGCACTGCAGCCTTGGTGCACCCGCGAGTGTGCGCTCTAGTACGGCAGGGTGTACATGCACCCGGTTACCTCGGTCCGGTGTGGCGCGGTACACCGCAGCATGGTTCACCCGCCTGGCCAGGCACACGTCCACCCGCAGTGACGGTGCATGGTGATGCGTGAGCCCTCCTTCGGTGGCTGGTAGGGGTGTATACGGTTCGGTTTCAGTTTAATTCGATAAGCTATTTTAGTAAGCATCGGTTTTCGATTCGGTTAACCTCGACTTTCAGTTTTTCCATATTAATGTTAGTTTTTGAAATTTTGTATTTTATTTTGACAAAATAACTTTATTTGATGACTTTTAAACATTAAAAAGTTAGAGTTTTAAAGTATTTTTCATAAATATTTATTAAAAACTTAATTTTTTAAGTAAAAAATAATAATTAAAAATGCATCTATAGTATTGTAAGTATAAAATACTTATTTTACATTATAAAAATAACTATAAATTAAATAAAAAACCAAATTCGGTTCAATTCGGTTCGATTAGGTTAACCACGGTTCGTAAACTTATGAACCATAAACCGTCCAAACGCCTCGGTTTGAATCATTTTTTGGTTTTGCGGTTAACCATGCTCAGTCCTAGTGGCCGGACGGCGGTGGCGAGTGTTGCGCGTAATAAGTGCTACGCAAATGTGCAAGTATACACGTCACAAGTAATAAAGTGATACGAGTATCGAGTATCGTCTCCACAGGGATTGGTTTGGGCCACTTTGCTTAAGTTACTACACTGTGAAAATAAAAACACAATTGATAATAGGAGTTCTAATTAACGAGTAAACTAAGAGCAATAAACTAAAAGAATAGATGAAATCAAATAAGAGAGGAAATAGGCAAGGTTATCGTGAGTTGAGGTGTGATAGCCGATTGGGTCGTCTTGGTAAAAGAATGCAAGGGCAACTCAGTTGCCGTGGCAACTTGCACAGCGGGGTTGCCTGGGCAACTAATCGATGGTTGCCTGGGCAACTAGCTGGGCAACTACTTGGGCGGCTGGGCAGCAACTTCAAGGTTCGGCGGAGCGTTCTTCAATGGTTTCTTCTTATCCCTAAGTCTAAATTCCAGCTACTTGTGCATGCCTTGATAATACATCCTTGCGTGAATCAAGGGTGAACAACAACCAATCTTGCGCTCCTCTTAGCCGTTGAAATCCTTAACTTATTCCTAAGCCAGATTAATCTTCACCATCAATAGATTGAATAAAGACCATACTCATTCATTTCTTGAATCTAACTCTCCCGATATTAGATAAATAGATGAAGTTACGAGATCCTCTCCCAATTCACTCGCAAACAAGAATAAAAGCCAAGAATGAGTAAACCTTGAATAGAAAAGTGCAAACTCTTATTACCTAAACAAAACCCAATTGTTTCTCACAACAACAAAACACAATAACCCTAACCAATCAAGTTAGTTCATGGTTGGGTTCAAAAGATATACAAAGAATAATCCCCAAACCATGAATCTAATGAAAGCAAAGAAGAAGAAGAAGAAATCGAACTCTCTCCCCCTTGCTCTTTTGTCGAAATTTCTCTCATCTTGCCCTTTGGAGTTGTCGAAATTTTCCCTCTTCTTGCTCTTTGGAGTTGTCGAAATTTTCCCTCTTCTTGCCCTTTGGAGTTGTCAAAATTTTCCCTCTTCTTGCCCTCTCTCAAGTTGACGATATGGCCTCTTATTTATAGGGCTAGGTCAAAGTCCTTCTTTGAGGAGGAAGTTAAGTTGGAATTAAATTATCTTTAAAGAATATAATTCTTTATTATAATTATATTCCTACTAGAACTTCTTCTATCTTCTTGGAATTTAATTCTTCTTTAATCTCTTCATGGAAATCAAATTCCTTTGGGATTTAGCTTTGCTCCACGTCATCTTGGGCTTGTCTAGTCATCAATTTTGGCTACCATATCACCTTATTCTTTGTCGACAATTGCCCTGGCAACTGGCTCGGCGTCTCCTTCATGCATTGCCCTGGCAACTAGCTTTGCATCTCCTTCATGCACTGCCCTGGCAACTGGTTCTAGCCTTGTTTAGGCAAGTGATTCTGCATACACACAAAAACGCACCAAAGCAGCATCTTTTTCCACAAAAATCACCAAGTTATGTAATCAAGCTCAATGGTGGAAAAAAACATGAATTAATGCATGAATGACTAATTATGCAACTAATATGAGCTTAAGTCTAACAATAATATGAGTAAAAAGGGTAATAAAAATAGTACTTTTGAACACTTATCAGCGAGCTCTATCCCCGCTGTTCTCCGGCCTCTGATTCCAATGGTGGCCTCCGTTTGCAGCGATGATGACCGAAACATGCTGAACTAGCTTCATCCGAAACTTCTTCTTTCTCACTCCGATGAATGGTAGCTTAGACGGCAACGTGGCGACCACCGTCGAATTCATCTCGGTGAGACCTTTCCAATGATGCCGGCGGTGTCGTGCACGACGACTCTGATGGTTGTAGATCGAGGTTTAAAACCTCCCCTCACTTTCTCTTCATTTCTCTCACTTCTCTTTCTTTCCCCAAAATATCTCTTTTATTTTCTTTTTCTCCCCCCATCAGATTAGCCACCTTTTTATTTTAAAACACCCTTATTTTCTTTTCTTTTTATTACTCCCCACATAAAATCTTTTTAATTATCACAAAGCCTAAATCCAATCATCCTTGTTTTGGCCTTTCCAACATAAGGCCCAATAAATTAGATTTGAGGCCCAATTTTATAAGGCCCAAGATTCGAGTCGTTACATTGGCAAATAGCCCCTCAAAATGCAATGTTTTCAAAAGAATCTCATCAACACCAATTGGCCCAAGACCAAAACTATAGTGAACCCAATACATCTAGTCCAACAAGTCTAAGAACTCACTTAACAATTGAGATCCCATACCCGAATTATCGACCTAAAACTTGAACCGTTACATTATCAATCTCATGTTTGATCTTTAAATAGTGGTTTTTAATTATTTTATTTAAATACTATTTATTATTATTTAAGTGATGGATTTTAGTTATTTTATTTAAATAATGGTTTTTAGTTATTTATTTTCATTTAAAAAATCATTTTTCAGTTATTTTTCAACTAAATTAGTATTTGATTAACACGTGAAAATAACTCAATTATAAAAATAAAATAGAAAAATATTGGTACAGATACATACTTATATACATATAAATAAGTATAAGTTTTAAGAAATTTTTAAACTTATCAATTTTTTTTATTATCCACTATATTACTGAACTGATATTGATTTTTTTATATAAATTAGAGTTTTGGATTTGAAATTATTTTATTTTAAAATATTCCATTTTAATTACATAATTTTATAATAAAAATATTTATTAATAATAAAATAGCTTTACACACGTTACCGTCGTTGCGTCATCCAATACTATTTGTTCAAGGTTAGAATGAAAAGTTAGGTATACAAATAAATTTAACTTTTAATATTTATATTTGTTGTCAAACTATTTCTTAATTTTTTATAGTTAAATATAACTCTCAATTTAAAAAAAATCAAATCATCTTTTAATTGAATTTTTAATTTTTTTTAAAAAAATTAATGATCAAATATAGTTAAAAGTAATAAAAACAAAAATGACAAAGGTATAAATATGGTTATGTCAAAACTTAAAAAAAAAAACTTAACCGTCAAATAAGTGTCAAAACTATATTTTTTATATAGGTACCCAAATTATATTTAGGGCTAAATAGGTGCCTAACGTTTCATTCCGTGACTCATTTAAGGTTTGGTTGTGATGGACGTTAATTTTTTTTCGTTATCCAATCAAAATCGAACACGTGGCAATATAAAATATTTTTTAAATTTTATTTTTTAAAATAAATTAGAGTTTTTTAAATATCTTAAAATTCTCAAATAATCCCGAAATAGTCTCCAAATCTTTAAACCTCCAAATCCGGCCACGCCCACCATCGTTGGTCGCATTTTTTGTGACAGAATAAAGCGTCCTCCCTTCGTCGAACGACTCACACACCGTTCATCGTTCATTATGTCTCCGTTCATTGAGAATTATTTATTTGATGATTTCAGCGTTTGTAAGGCGTCGGTCGATTTTTGGCGATGAAGTGGCGGAGTAAATAGTCGCGATGTTCCAGCGACGAATGTGATGGGCGGCGGCGTAGTAATCGACGGCGAAATCAGGCCAAATTGGGATTTGGTTTTGGGTATTAGGGTTTTAAATTTTGGGGCTATTTTGAGGTTATTTTATTTTATTAATTTTTATATTTTTAAATATAATTTCAAAAATTTAAGAAGATGATACGCGTCAAATAACGGAAGTTAATGGTAAAAGTTAACGAACAACGCTTATTTGAATAACGTTAAAAACGTTATACACTTATTTCACCCAAAACAAAATTTAGACATCTAACTAAAAAAATATAGTTTAAATACTTCTTTAACTGTTAAGCAAAAAAAAATTAAAAAGAAAGCAAGCAAAAATATCTCCCACGAGCGAGCGCTGTGGTCAAAGGGCGGTGCCCAACTTCTGACACGTGTAAGCATCTTCCTCCAAAACTTGACCGTGACTGCACACATATATATTTTTTTTGCCGCTGAGTTTTCTAATTTCTCCTTTTTAGCTTTATATCCAATTTATGTGTATTTATAAAATAGTCAATTTGTTAGTAAATAAATACAATAATTGACATTTTTAATAAAAATGAGTAATATTCGTAAGATAATGTTTTTGGGATTGTTTATTTCATGAAGTATGATGAATAGTTTTTTGTTTCACGAACTAAAAATGTTTAAACAATGATAAAGAAAATTGAAAATGGTTTGTCTGAAGTTGTTAAGATTTTCAAGCATTTTTTTTTACAAATTTGTCTAAAATCGTAGCGCTTTACAGGCGACTTTTAACTTACTATTCAAACGTCTTTAGTTCATGAAATAAAAAACAATCACCTCATTTCATGAAATAAAATATCTCACAACATTATCGGGACAAAATACTCATAAAAATGTCTCACATTTATGAACAAAAATCCTATGCCCCTAACTATGCCCCTCTCTATATCCCGCACTAAAAAATACTAAAAAATTAAATTATAAACCTAACCCTAAATTCCACATCTTAAACCCTAAACCATACACAATACCCCTAATTCCCTAAACCCTAAGCATAAATCTGAACTTTAAACCCTAAATCTCAAACTCACTTTTTTAAGTGGAGGCATATAAAAGGGTATAGTTAGGGGCAGGCGATATCCATCCCACATTTATATCCAAATTCCTGTCTAAATAGGATTAGAATTAAAAAACAATTAGGGTTAGAAGTGATTAATTCAGTTTAGACTTTTGAAATAACTAATTCAATAGGTTTAGAGTACACTAAAACCATATTAATTTAGGTTAATTTCTAAAGATTTGTTTACGTATAAAAAATTAGCCGCAGAAGGAATTAAAAATTAGAAAATTAAAATTAAAATATATTTTTACCAATAAAACACAAAAATATTGGTCATTTAACTAAATATTGGTCATTTAACTAACTCTAATCAGTACTTGAGAAATAAAAAATACAAATAAAAAATTTAAGTATATATTTTTTATAACTATCGATATCAGACTTATTGTTTTACTAATCCAGATTAAATACTATAAATGCCCATTATGAATACGTCCATTTCAATCTAATTCATTTTATTCACAACATCATAATTTGAAAGTATAACATTGTTTAATAGATTTAGTATCTAATTACTAAATCAGTTTATAATTGATTAAGTAAAAAAATCATTAATTAATAGGAGCATTTTTTTAAAAAAAAGAAATATCTACACATTTTAACAATATGTTAAAAAAATTATTTTGTACACAGTCTAATAGAATGTGTAGATTTCACATACGGGATTGAATGGTGACACGCTCCAATGAGTGTTCTGAAAAAAACAAACAATAAAGTTCAATTATTTGATTTGGGAACCTATAATCACCCATGAAAAAGATGGGTGAAGTTTAGATTTTTGAAATGGAGACTTAAATGAGAGTGGAAAATAGCCAAACCTATCCATCTCTCTAAATCAACAACATAAAATTACAATAAATTCAAAAAATATTAAAAATATTAAATTATGGTTTCAATCCTTTCCGTACTCAAATTTAAAATTTAGTTCACATAATACTATTAATTTGATTATTTATTTTTAATAATATTATTAGTTAATCCAAATAATTATTGCTGTTAAACTATTCCGACTAAAATGACAATAATCTAACACCACACACTCATATATAAAAATAAGAGTTAATTACACCACACATCCTTAAAATATGATTCTTATTTTAAATTTGTCCCTAAACTTTTAAATATTTTAATTTTATCCTCAAACTATGTTTTTCATTCTAAATTGTTCCCCAAACTTTTAAATATTCCATTTCCATCCCTAAACTATGGTCTCATTCAAAATTGGTCCCCAAACTTTCTGAATATTCCAATTTCATCCTCAAATTATCGTTTATATCACATCATATTATTACATAATACACATCGGTGTTTCATGACAATTAAAAGTTTTTATAATAATTTTATTAACATAAGATATGATTAGCATATATTGATAATTAGAACGTTCAGAAAGTTTAAAGACTAATTTAGAATGAGAGTCATAGTTTGAAGATGAAACTAGAATGTTCAAAAGTTTGGGGACCAATCTAGAATTAAGGTCATAGTTTGAGGATGAAATTGTAACTTTTTAAAGTTTGGGGACCAATTAACTTAAAAGTTTAGGGATGTGTGGTGCAATTAACTCTAAAAAAATAAAAAACAAAAGTCTCTTAGAACTCCCTTTTTCTTCACCCACTTTTAAACCTTTTGTTTGTCCATTGTAGTTTTACCCTCTTGCTTCTTCTCTCCATCTTCTTCCATTTTTGTTCCTCCTTTCTTCAATTTTGTTTATATGTCGTCAAATGAAAAGAACAATCCGCAACATAACTATGATCCTTTCCAAGGATTCAACCCCTCAACTTTTCCCTTCTTTGACGACAACAATCCCTGCATTTACAACCAATCTGCAGCCGCAACACCAGCAGCAATACAGGCCTTGGATCCTTCATACATGAGCTTCACCGCCTGCTTAAATGGTGACTCCGTCGTCGACTACAACTACTTTTCGAGGGCTTTCGACATGTCGTGTTCTTCATCAGATGTTGTTAGTCCCATGGATGACAGTACTACCAGTAACACCAAGAAGATTGACGTTTCTGCAGAGAACCCATCAACACCCAATTCCTCGGTGTCGTGTTCCTCTAACGAAGACCGAGATTCAAGCAAGGCTAAGAAAGATAAGCAGCCAAAAGAGGCAGAAGATCATGGAGATGACAAGTCAAAGAAAGTGTAGGTTTTCCTTTTTTAAATTTCTCGGTAAAGGTTTCTGGGAAACTTTGTTTTCTCGTTTTCTGGTTAATGGATCTGTCGTGTTCATACTACTTAGCTACTTTCATAGATTCAAGATCGATATATAGTTTATGATTTTGAATTTTCTCCGTCTTGAAAAACCATTAATTATTTCTAAAATCAGAAAACGCGTTTCCTTGACCAAACACTAGTTTTTATTTTATTTTAAATGATAAGCATCAAAGTTCAAGCTACAGAAACCCTAGTACATGATAGACAATTTTTATTGACAAAAGCAGTAAAAATGCAGGAACAAGGCAACGAAGAAGGAGAAACGGGAAAAGGAGCCGAGGTTTGCATTTCTGACAAAGAGTGAGATTGATAATCTTGAAGATGGTTACAGGTGGAGGAAGTACGGACAGAAGGCCGTCAAGAACAGCCCCTATCCCAGGTTTGTGTTCCTACTGATAACATGTTTTTGTGTGTGTCTGATATGAAAGTTTCGGATTCAATCCCTAGCAACTCTATCCATTCTCCGTTTATCAAAAAAGGATTCCAACAACGATTACAATGAAACATTTCAGCATTTTGATTTTGTTTAGAATTTTTAATTTCTCCAGTTGATTGGTGACCAACAAACTAAGGTATATCTCTCTAAACCCTAATTGTCTTTCTTTTACCAGTTCAACTCCTATATATAGTTCATCATTCATGTTTTTTTTCTTCTTCTTAATTTTAAGTTCAATTTCAGCAAGAATAGAGTTCCATTGTTGTGCAATGACTTGAAGCAATTGAAGAAACTCTGAGTTAACTTTCTGAATCTCTCATCAAATAATTGTGAAACTTGCAGAAGCTACTACAAATGCACAAGCCCAAAATGCGGCGTTAAGAAACGAGTCGAGAGATCATTTCAGGACCCATCTGTGGTGATGACAACATATGAAGGAAAGCACAACCACCACATTCCGACAACTCTTCGAGGCCACGGTGCCGGGATGTTTTCGCCTTCCGTTATGGGTCCCGGTTTCCCTCATGAATTCCTAAGCCAGTTCCTCCCACCACCCAACAATAATACAGCAGGAAACACCATGCACTATCAAACGCTTTCTCATCATCAGCAGCAGCAACAGCTTCAAGTTCCTGACTATGGATTATTACAAGATTTAGTTTCCTCCTTCAGCCGCAATCAGGCGCCATGAATTAATGGAGGCCATATATGGGGTTTAGTCCAAGTATGAAGTTTGGGGCGTTCCACTTCTTTTTGTTGTGCAATATGTTTATTATCACTCTAGGCATGAAATTGTTGTAAAATTTGAAACCCTTGAGAGAAGAATATTGATTGTTCCTTAATTTGTTCCCTTTAAATTTCCATATTATCTCAACGCTCATGTACCTTGGGTGAGAGAAGATGTTGAAAAAATTATGACTATCAAAGAAATTTTTGTTGAAGACTTTCAAAAATTCAACATAAAATAGATTATTTATTTAGGGTTTTATATACTTTGTATTTGTTTCTCTAACAATATCGTATCTAAAATTTAAATAAATGTGTGGATTGTTGGCATGCAGTAGTAACTAACTAGGATAAAAAAAATTCTGTCCTTATTTGGCATCTCTTTCTCTGCTCCAATACTAAAAAAAATAAATTTTAAGCTCTAACCTTAAATTTTAAATCCTAAACTACAAACCATACAAATATGACCTATTCCAAATTCTCTAAATCCTAATCCTAAATCTTAACACTAAACCCTAAACCTATTTTTTAATATAGGGCATAAATAGGGACACAAAAAGAACAAAGAATTTCTATTTCCTATTCAGTACCTCCATTTTTAAGATAATTAAGGTCAGATGTTTTAATTTGGCTTAAATGATTAACCAAAGTAATGCATTATATGGTATGTATAGCATGCCTAAATTCATTTTATGTTGATCGTCTTAATAGGCATCCATTCAAATTCAATCAATTGAATAACCTACATATACATGTTAATTTGTATATGTATGTACATATAATTTCAGAAGTCAATAAGTGTCTTAGTGAAAAAGCGGATGATTTTTATCTTAAGAGACACGAGTTTAAATCGCTCTGTTTCACCTTTATACTATTAAAAAAAATTCAGCTCATGAGCCTTGATAATGATGTTCATATTTTTAACAAAAAAGTTTGAATTTCCACACAAAAAGTATTTTAATTATTAATTATTATTTTCTGAAACCTTTTTTCATATCTAAAGAATCCTAAAGAATCAAATGAATTTTAAAATGTTGGTTTGACGAACAGATGCAGAGATCACACCCTTTGTCTGTGTTATATTGATTTTTTCAATAAGATTGGAGGAGAATAATTGATGGGTGGTGGACTTTTTTGCAGTATCACATGTTTTTCTTTTTATTTATTATATATAATATATATAAGTGATTTATTTATATTACCATAAAATTAATTATATATTTTTCATATGATTTATATTATTTGATTTGATAATTATATTTTCCGTCCTATTCATATAAAGGTGTATGTTAATTTTTTTGACAAATTTTAATTTCAATCCTAGTCTCATTTGAAAGGGGAAAGAGGACTCTAGGGAAATAAAGGGTGCTCTATGACTTATGAGAGAGTTAAGATGAGTTGTTTGATTAATCAGCCAAATGTGCTTGTTCATGTGTATGTTAAATTTTTTATTGAGTTACTAATTATTTTTTGATATAAAAATAATAAGACACTCTTCATCATATTCAAAATAAAAAAGTGTGTAAAATTAATAAATATTTTTTTGAACAAAAAAATTAATAAATATTTAAGTTAGTATTAATTAATCTCTCCTACATATATTTATATGGAGAGATTTGTTCAAGTCAAATGGACCACCTAACTCAAGATTATACAATATTAACAATAGAAATTTATACGAAGCGTTCAGAAAGGTATAATTAAGATTAAATATATGAGTTTGAAAATTAAATTTAAAATTTGATTGAAAAATAATTTTATTAGTATCGTCCTTATTACAATATTCAGAAAAGTATGAGTTTGAGTGTGCATAAAATAAATTCTTCCATCAACAACTAATTGATTTAGTAGGATAAGACACTAGATCCTTAAGTAAGATTATGAGTTTAAATCTTGACATTATAAATGGAGTAATTGAATTGTAAGAGTCACCCCATAATGAACATCTGTAATACCCGATCTAGATTAGTCTGTCAATAAATTGGATAAGATGGTTAAACAAAAAACAAATTCTTTTAGAGATTATGATTAGTTTAAATATTATAATTTTATCTTAACATAATTTATTACAAAAGGTAGTTCCATATCTACCTATTATATATATATATATTAAAATAACAAAAATTAAGGTTAGGATTAAAATAATTGCATGAGAATCAAAACCAAACCTACTTTTAGTTAATGAACAAAACAAATTCTCAAACTGTTCACACTTAGGATTTGTTTGTACGGATGGGAAAAAATTAAAAAAGAAATGAGAAAAGTAAAAAAAAAAATGATGTGTTTGATAGGAAAGAAAATGAAAAGATAATTATTATCTACAGTTATGTGTAGAAACAAATTATTTCAAATTTTAAATGTAAGAGATATGAATCAATACAAAATATATATTTTAAAAAAAAATAGTTTTATTTCTTCTTATTTTTTAACTCTAACAAATGCACCAACAAAAAAAATACAATTTTATCGTTTCACTTTTCTACCACTTTAATTTCCCTCCTTTTATTTTTTTCCCGCTCTATTAAATTTGTTTTTTTAACTACTATTTTATTATTATTTTATAAAGAATATTTTTTTATCAAATAACTGACAATTTTTTTTAGGTGCGACCGTTTGTAAACTTGTATGATGTGGCAAATTCGAAGCCCTGAAACTGCCAAATTGCCCCAACTTAATTAAACATCATAAGATGGTTGACATTGATAATATATGAAATTAATTAATAATTATGTTAAAGTCTGACCTTGAGAGTCAGGTTTTCAGACTAACAGATATATGTATTGACTTTTTTGTATATTGAATTAATGTGTTTCTTTAATATTTTTCATTTATTATTAATGAATTTAGATTAAGATTTTTGTTTGGTAGAATAGAAACAAAGTGTTAAAGATGAATGTTTTTTTTCATATATTTAGTAATAAAACATCAAACTAATTTAAAAGTATTGTAAATAGTTTTCCTATGCAGCCGCCTAAAAACCCTAATTCGATCCATGATCTGGTTCCGCCCGATCGACCACCGGATGATAGTTCTCCGTTAGTTAGCACGCTCCCTCAGGGCTCAGGAGTGGTGGTACCGATGGATGGTCAGCGTATCGGTGAAGGCTCTGTGGGTGAGGAAAGTTCGGCTGGTATGGATGTTGTTATGGGAGATGTAGTTGGTCAGTCGAGGAATGTGGTTATCGCTAAGAGTTTGGCATTTATGGACAATGCTCCGGCTGAGATGAATGGGGTCTCTGAGGAACGGCCTAGTGAGGGTGATCAGGTTGAGGATCCAGCGAAGAGTAAAGCTGCACAGTCGGTGGCAGTGCCGAAACCATCCTTTCGGGATATGATCACTGGGAAAGGGTGTGCAAGTGTCCAGGCGCAGTTGATTAGTGATCTCGATGTGGTACTTCTCGCAGAAGATTTTCAATGTGGCAATGATGGTGCCCTTTCTGTGATATTCTCTGATAGAGTGCATAAAGCAATTGACGATAAGTAGTCAAAGTCAGTTATTGTCCGTCTACTAGGAAAATCTATAAGGTATCGGGCGTTACTTAATCGGATACAAGCCCTTTGGAATCCTATTGGTGAGATTAGCCTCGTTGACCTTAATAATGACTACTTTCTAGTCCGCTTCGCGCTGGAGGAAGACTATGAACACGTTCTTAGCAGGGGTCCGTGGATGGTCTATGGTAGCTATCATACCGTTCAACTGTGGTCACGTAACTTCTCTACGAAAGCAAATTATCCAAAAAAGATTTTAGTGCGGATTCGACTTTCGGCTTACTGTATCGGTATTACACTAAAAGTCTATTTTGCTCTATTACGGAGCGTCTAGGGCATATGGTGCGAATAGATTATAATACTACTAAGGCTAGGCGAGGAAAGTTCGCAAGGCTTACAATTATGGTTGATCTCAATGATCCCCTTGTTTCGGGTATTGTTATTAATGGGCAACGACAAGCCATAGAATATGAGGGCCTTCCGAACATTTACTATGCATGTGGGAAATATGGTCACACTAGAGAGTTGTGTGGGAAAGAGATTGCTCAACCTGTGGAGGAGTCTTTTAGGAATTTGAATTTGGATAACTCGGATTCTCTTTACGGTCCATAGATGCGAGTGGTTAATAGGAGAAGGAGAGCAGATACGAATACGAAGGCTACGACTTTACCTGTTGATGGACTGGGAAAACGAATACTGCAGGTGGGTCTAGATTCTCGATTTTATCGGCCAACGAACAGGAAGGGAAAGGGCCTAATGGGGTTATGGTTTCGACAACGAGAGTTGTGGTGTCTGTACCATCTGAACTTTCGTCGCCTACAACTAGAGTCCAGCCGCCAGTGACGGGATCTACTTCTTCTAGACCTGTGTCTAATCAAGGCAAATTGGCAAAAATTGGTAGTGAGGTGGGACAATCCTCGAGTCCTAACCAGAATAAGGGGTCAAAGGTCCAGAGTGGGAATGCAACTATAGGGCAGGGTGGTATTGTTTCTAGCAAAGCGACGCCTCAAGAGGCTCAGGTGAATAAAGGTAAAAATAAGGAGCAAGTAGTGGTTTCTCGGACAACCAGTGTGGTTACAAATCATGATGCAAATGTCGATATGGTGATGGATAAGGGAGGTTCATATACTAGTGGGGATGTTCAAGATGTGGCAACTAAGGACCAAGTGGTGGTAGCACCTTCTTCCTTACGTAAGTCAGACCATGTGGCTGTTCGTGTGGTAGAAAAATGGGGGCTACAGTGTTGAAGAAAAATAATGGTCGTCCGTTGTATGGGCCAATCTGTAATTCCAATTCTAAAGTTGCTGGTCACAATTCGACAGCAGCCAAAAGATTACAACGGAAGGGGTTAAAATTGCAAAAGCATAATGACAATGGTCTCCTAAAATCAAACTTGGCTGATTGGATGCAACATATGGACAGCGAGTTGTCGAGGTCCATACTCGTACAAGAAAAAAAAGTATCCACGAGTATTGAATCCTCTCAAGGGAAGGTTAACGCAGTAGAATAGAGGGAGAATATGGCTTTCGAATGATCATCGGACGCCCCCTTACAGGTTTAATCTGTCTATTCTTTCATCATTATATTTTTTAATGGTTAAAGTCATTTTTTTGGAATTCACAATGCGTGCTTGGCTTGTTTTTAATTAGTATTTTAAGATGTTGATGAGGTCATAGAAACCAAATATCGTTGCCATTATAGAACCATGGGTGAGCGAAACCACTGCTGATGACTTTATTAGGCGGTCGGGGTTTAATTTCTCGTATCGCGTGGAAGCTTCTGGCTTCTCAGGGGAATTTGAATTATTTGGAAGGATTTAGTCAAGCTGGATATCCTGGCTGTTTCATTCATGGGTACTGTAATGAGGTGACCAGTAATTAGAGTTTTTTTATTTCTTTTGTCTATGCTAGTCCAGATAACAGGAAACGAAGTTTGATTTAGAACCAGTTGTGTTCTCTAGAGCCGCCGTCTGGTTGGCCTTGGGTCGTGGGAGGTTACTTTAACTCTATTTGTAATACTGTCGAGAGAAGTAGGAGTTCGAATTGACGATCGGGTATTTGTTCAAAGTTTGGGGAGTTTTTTTTTTAATTTAGGGCTGATTGACATGGGGTTTAATGGCCCCCAATTCACTTGGGAGTAGGCTTCCTTGCGGCAAAGGTTAGACCATTGTCTTTGTAACTCTCAATGGTATGAACAATTCGCGATGTCGAAGGTTATTCATCTCCAGAAGATGGGTTCAGATCACATGCCTATTCTTCTATCTACGGAGGGTATGGGTTATAATCAGGGTCATCGGCCTTTTAGATTCATTGTAGCTTGGAATGACTATCCTGACTTTGAGAGAGTGCTTGATCAGTCATGGCAGGGTGATGCTTCTATAAGTGTAAATTTGTTTAATTTCCAAGAGACGCTCGTCAATGGAACCATGAGGTGTTTGGGCATATCAGAAGACGAAAGACCCACCTTTTAGCCCGAATTCGTGGTGTCTAAATTGCTTTAGAGCACTTGAATTCTCCTTTTTTGGTAAAATTGGATATGGCTTTCAAAAAAGAGCTTGATCTTGTGCTGACTCAGGAGGAGAGTTTATGGTAGCAAAAACCGAGAAGTAATTGGATAGCTAAGAAGGACCAGAATACTTGGTACTTTCATACTATTACTTTTGCTCATTGACGTCACAATAAAATTCATATGCTTCGGGTTGAAGACGGTACTTGGTGTGATGATCAAGATCTACTCAAGGACCGCGCGGTTAGTTTTAACCTTTTTCTTTTCTCGGCTGAAAGTGGGACTGTGGCAGCGGTGGATTTTTTAGGGGTTTCGGCAGTTGAGTTGGTAGTTTATGCATTCTCTTACCCGTGAGGTTTCTTGTGAAGAGGTGAGGCAAACAGTGATGAGTATGGAGCCTTGGAAAGCCCCGGGGTTGGATGGTTACCAAGCGAGTTTTTTTCAGCGTAATTAAACTATGGTGAGTGCCTCAGTTTGGAGGTTTATGTTGGATTTTTTTCGCACTAGTGTTCTTGAAGAATGGGCGAACCGTACTCTCCTTGTTCCATTCTGAAGGTTACTGTCCTGAGACTTTTAGCCAATTTTGGCCTATAAGCTTGTGTACGGCTATGTATAAGGTGATAACTAAGATTATGGTTAACCGTCTAAAACCACTCTTGCCTGAATGGATCTCTCAAAATTAGTCTAGGTTTGTTCCAAGGTGACATATTACGGATAATGTTATTCTTGCTCAAGAAGTCATCCATTTGACGTGCAAAAAGACTGGCCGAAAGGCTTAGATGGTGATTAAGGTGGATTTAGAAAAGGACTATAACCGATTGGAATAGGATTTTATTGAAGAAATACTTTATGAGGTACGGTTGCCGACTCATTTTATTGGGTGAATCATGGCATGTGTTCGTTCATTCACTACCCAGATTTCTTAGAATGGCGAGACCACATCAAGTTTTACCCCCTCGCGGGGTATCCGTCAAGGAGATCCCGTCTTCTTATTTATTTGTGCTCTGTATAGAGTGTCTCTCACATGCGATCAATCAGAAAGTTGACGAGGGTAGATGGAAACAGGTGTGCTTATCTTGAAATGGTCGAGGTATATCTCATTTATTTTTGCAGATGACCTTGTATTATTTGCTGAAGCTTTGATGAAGCAATTGAGGTGATTAAAGATGTTTTGGCTCAGTTCTGTACTTGTTCGGGTCACCGTGTAAGTATAGCAAAGACTCAAATTTTCTATTCTAAGAATTATCATCCCGATATTAGGTTGCTGGTTTCTCAAGGGTTTGGGTTTAAAGAGGTCGACAATCTCGGGAAGTATTTGGGAGTACCACTTCTCTATATCCGGGTTACTAAGGATACGTATAGCTTTCTGTTGGATAAAGTGGGGTAAAGGTTATCAAGGTTGATTGCTTTTTCGTTGTCCCTAGCAGGCCGCATAACCCTGGCCAAATCTATTCTTCAGGCAATCCTAACTTACGTGATGCAATATACTTGGCCGCCTAAGAGTATTTGTGATGCGTTGGAGAAAATGGTACGACTTTTTGTTTGGGGCTCGTCGTTGGGTTCTAATGCCATGGCCCTTATCAAATGGGATACGGTGAAACGACTGATAGATAATGGTGGTATGGGGTTCAGGGATTTGGAGCATTAGAATAGGGCTCTCCTCATGAAAATTAGTTTTTCCTTAGTCGCTAACGAAGATAAACTATGAGTTCGGGTTGTGAAGGCAAAGTATGGTTGGTCTAGTAAGGTTCCGGTGAGCATTCGTTGATAATCGGTTTCGCGGTTGTGGCAAGGTTTGACTCATGTTTGGGATGATCTTCATCGAAGTTTATGTTGGAATATTCATGATGGGTGAATGACGGATTTTTAGTTTGATGTGTGGTTGGATAATGGTCATCCCCTTGTCGATCAGCGCAATTTGATCGAAACTCCCACACCTACCCCAGTTGCGGCCATGACTGATCCATCTGATAATTAGGATTAGGACAAATTGAATGATGTTGTCCCCGAATCCTTGCTTTATAAAAGTGCTGCGTACAGTCCCCCTCGTGCTGTCTTGGGTTGCGACAGCCTGGGTTGAAGGTGGGAGGATGGTCGGACCTTTTTAACTAAATCTGCTTATATGGCTCTGTCCAATCCGCAATCATCGACAACTCTTGGACCTTGAAAAGGTATTTGGAAGCTTCAAGTTCCTCAAAGGGTTTGGACGTTCTTTTGGCTTGTGTTCCATAATCGGCTTTTGACGAACGAAGAGATATGTCGACGCCATCTTAACAATTCTAAATTGTGCTCCATCTGTCAGGCAGCTGATGAATCTTTGGATCATGTTTTGAGGGGATACAATGTTGCAAAAGGACTGTGGCAGAGGTTAATTAAGCAGTCACGGGTTCATGAATTTTTTAATATGCCGTTTGAGAATTGGATAATTGTTAATTTGCAAGGACAAGGCGGCTTCTCCATTATGGAAAAGAATTGGGGTGTTCTTTTCGTGGTTGTTTGTTGGATGAGTTGAAAAAGGAGATGTCAGTAGATTTTTGATCCCGACCATTGTGAGAATGGTGATCTTTTGTATGCTTGTTGGAGATTTAGAGATGATATTCTCACCACTGTCGATGCTATTCATGGGAGGAATTTGGGGTTGACGTCAGTGATTGGTTGACTAGCCCCGACCCTTGGTTAGGTTAAAGCCAATTTGGATGGGGCGGTGGGGGGAAGCCGAAACATGGCAGCTGTGTGCTTCGAAACGACAAGGATGAGTGGTTGGTTGGATTTGCACGCAGTATAGGGTCGTGCACGGTGCTATTAGCTGAGCTCTGGGCGGTTCATGATGGGCTTGTCCGCGCTTGGAACCAGGGGGTGTGTAAGGTTGTTGCGGAATCGTATAACTCAACGGTTGTGGACATTTTTCAGGGTCATTCGAAGGCTCTCCACGGGTGTTCCCTGGTGGCTAGCATCCGGGATTTTCTTGGTCGACATTGGGAGGTGCACGTTCAATGGGTTTTCCGGAGTGCGAATGCTGTCGCGGATAGGCTTGCGACTTCCATTCGAGGGTCACCTTTGGGTGAACGTTTCTTTGTGGTGCCACCTCTCGAGGTGATCGATTTGTTTTAGCATGATATGGGGCAAGGGATTACGTGATTCTCGGTTGTAGTCTTGTTTATTTCGGGCTATGTTCCGTTTGATTAGTGTTGCTATGTAAGTGCTACTATAGGTATTATTTTTCCTCCATTTAAGTTTAGGGAGGTTTTTTAACGAGGCACATGGTAGTACTCTTTTGTCTTCTTATTAATCAAAAAAAAGTATGGAAGATGAAAAAATAATAGACAATAACAAATGGAAAATTAATTGATGCTAATATACATATAGATTCATTTCTTTTTCTTTTTCTTTTTCGTTGAATAATCATATGTCTCTGCAACTCGATTGCAGATACGATTTCGATTCATTGTATTTTTCATATTTATAATATATCAAATGAACATTTATTATTCTAGCAGCTGTTAATCGTAGCATTTGTTTTAGAGGTATAATCGAGTTGAATCGAACATGAATAACGAAAAGTTCGAGTTCAGGCGTGATTCACAACTCAAGGTTCAATACTTGGTTTGAACTCGATCAAACATTAAGTATTATGTTTAAACTTGACTTGAGATATGCCGGAGCTCCAGCACGATTAAGCATATTTATCGATTTTTTTGTACTAAAGTTTAAACTCGAGCTCGATTAGGCTCGCTTGTTTTTAATGATTTATGTAATAAAAGTAGAAATGAAATTTAATAATATAAAAATATAATAAAAATTGAAAAGCTAAAATTGAGATACTTAATTGGCTGAGTGATTAAGGATGATCATGTTGTCCCATCTTGTATGGGTTTAAATCCTGACATTAGCCTTCAGAATATAATTATCTCTCTACATAATAAATAAAAATTGAAAAGCTCAATTAGTTTCGAAAACAATTCGAGCTAGATATTATGGTTAAAGATGAACATTCAACCAAATAGGGTTGAGTAAAAAATTTCGAGTTAGTTGAGTTGGTGAGTCTTATTTTATAACTCAAGCTTTATTTAGAAAAAATTCGAGTCGAGTTTATGAATTTGAGTTGAGTCAAGTTGTTTGAGTTTTTATTCAAATTTAATGTAAACATTTATATTATTATGATACTAATTTGTTTTAATTTAAACGGTTTTCTACGCCGTATACGATATACATGTGCATATACATTTCTTTATATTTTTTCATATGCGATATACATATACCAGACAGAGTTGAGGGACTTAACTTGAACTTGAATACTGCTCCACTAATTACTAAAAATTTTGAGTTATTTGAAGTTTTATTTTATAACTCAAATTTTATTTGAAAATTTTCGAATTAAGTTTATGAAATTACGATTAGATTCAAGTCGATTCAAATTTTTTTGAGTCGAGTCAAAAAAATCAATTTTTTCGAGTCAAATTTTACTTATGTACTTGAATTCGATTCGATCTTTTAAATCTAGCTCAATTTGATAGTTACCTAATCAAATTTAAGTTATTTCCAAATCAAATTCAGGATTATTCCCGTGTTTTCACAAAACTTTAACCGCGTTTCACATGAAACCGCTGCTGAAAATACGCAATTTAGCGGCGCTTAAAAGAATAAACACGTGAAGTTTAAAAACGCCAATTATTGCAAAGGAAATTACCAGGAAGAACCTTTACAATTAGTTTCAAAAACAGAAACGCTGCTAAAGTTGAACCAATGTAAAAATAATCTAGGAATTAGTCAATAACTTCTTAGTTATTTACTTCATAAATAGCAGCGTTTTCAATAAACGTCACCAGATGTCCATTCTCAATACATATAAGCTAAGAAGGAATAAAGAATTCACCAACATTGATATCTTGGACGTTGTTGCGACGCTTTTCAAAAGACCCTGCTAATTATTAACGACGCGTACAAATGTCGCTAAAGAAACGCAATTGAAATTGCAAAATAATGATGGTAACAACCAGGGATGGAGTTGTGTCGAGGCTTGCGGGACTGGTTAAATTTTTTATTAAAAAATAGTGAAAATTTTAATTCATTTAAAATTTATATTCATTTTTAATCATAAATTATACTTTGTTCTTTTATTTTGATTTCTGAACTCCGTCACCAATAACAACCACGTTACAATCTCGCCACTAAGATGAAAAGTAAACCATAAATATAATTATCCAATCCATTATTCAAGAAGGAGAAACATGATCTGAGCAACTTCAAACAAGCGTTTAGCCTGAACCATGTAGCTCAACAACTCCGATGGGATCAGAACTTTCCCGTACTTCATAAACGCGAAATCACACTCGAGCAGATCCGCATTCGCCACCCTGGCGGAAATATGAGCGCTCTTATAATCCGAAACCTCCATCTTCATTATTCCATCCCAGAGCGTGTTCGAAGCCGAAAACATCTTGTCTTTACAAACTCGAAACATTTCCTTCAAATCGACCGCCGTGGTGTTTTGGAATAGATTATCTGCAGTCTGATGTGCATAGGTTGTTTCGGAGTACATGCAAAAGAGGATCGAATGTGTCATGTCTGAAACATTACTAGTTTCCCGACTGGTGTCGGATAATACGCAGTCGAGACAAACGTTCGGTTCTAGGGTCTCATCACATACTTTTGTGACAATGGTTTTATCGTCGTCAGCCTCAACTGGTGATTTTGAGGCCGACAGCAGGAGAACAAGAAAGTAAATCTGAGTAACAGTGGTGAAGAAGACCCCATTGGTATATCTAAAGCATTCCATTTTGTTGTTTCACAGCAAAATATCAATTATCTTCAAAATGAAGTTGTTTAGTTATACCACTTTTCTAATAAGGAAATGAAGGATAGCAATAATATCAATCTTAGTGTTTTCATTTAATTCAATGAGTCTAATGGGGAATCTGATTTAATGCTGATTTTATGGTTGCTAATTTACCTATTTCCCAATTTAATAATATTTTTGGTGAAGAGGTGTGATTTCATTAAAAAAAAATCATACACGGGAAATATTATCAGATGCCTCATCAATAACTAAAAAAAACAACAAGGCCATCAACAGCTCACCCACCAAACTCAATCTCATCCTCCAAACATGCCCTCATGCAGGTAGGAGTGTGTATTTCAGATATCCGATCCGATTTGAAATTTCGAATATACAAAATTTTTGGAAAGGCAATTTAGCAATCCGTATCCAATCCGAAAAAATCGTGATATCCTATTCGGATTTTCGAATATCCAAATTTATGACTTGATTTAATTATTTTTTTAATTTGACTGTCCTATCCATAAAAATTTTAGGTTTTCGAATATAACAATCAACAAATTATTGAATATTGTTAGTACCAGTGAACACCCACCACCACATGTCAAGGGATTACGGCCTGCGAACGACGACATGTCCCTACGAACCCTTGCACAGGTAAACAAGTAAGGGTAATCCGTGAACTACGAAGATATCTGAGCGAACAACTTTTAGCGACCACGTGTCAACACACGTGATTGCTATTGATGACTATGCAAACCTATGACGTCTAATCATAGCTAGTCCAATCGTGGTGCCACGACCACCCAGTGATGATACATGTCCGGATAGTATAAAATGCGAATGCAACAGAAAAAAGAGACCAACTCTCGATCCAACAAGGACCAACACCACATCAAGTGGAGACTATACCCAACCTCTGACCCAGAACTACCATCATAACCACTATCAGACCACTATTTTTGGCCCTTGTTCGCTTTATCAGTCAACAATTGGTGCGGTGAGCATGGACCGAGTACGTGACCTTTAGATTTTTTTAGTGAGTCACAGCGAGATGGGAGAAGATAACTTGAGCAACCCAAGTGAAAAAGCGACAGAGGATGATAGTTTCACGAATCAGTAAGTGACGTCGGCCATGCAATAGTTACAACAATTTTAACATAATTTTTTACAACAGTTTTGGGATCAGCCCCCCATGATTTATAGTGGGATAGGGTGCGCAACAGACTAGAGGGGTGTCACCGTTAGAAGTCAGCAACCAACAGTTCATGGAAATGCAAGAAATGATTAAGAGTATGGAAGAATCTTTATTGCTTTCAAAACAGCAGTATGAGCAACAACAAAGCCCATGCAGGACCAGACAGAGCAACACAAAATCGCGGATGAGAAAAATGAAATATTAATTAGACAGTTATCCAGAGGGAACATGGGTAAAGCGGTCCAAGAGGAGCACTTAGAGGAGTAGGGTCTTCCTCGACAAGAATCCTAGGGCCAACAACCTTAAGAGCCGGAGGAAGACTATGAAGATTCATAAGATATGGATTATAGTCCTGTAGAAGACGATGAACAAAAGGCGCTAAGGGAAAATATGGAGCAATTAGAGAAGAATTTCCAAATTATACAAAATTTTCAACAGGGTGATCTTTCGAGGAACCCTCGAAGGTACAAAAATGAACCCCTATTTGAAAATATCCTAGAGCATCACGTGTCTACGTCTTTCAAGGTCCTAAAGTTAATGTACAATGGGAAAGGCGACCCTCAAGATCATCTCTCGCACTTTATGAACCATATTGATTTGTTTGGTGCCTCCAATCAAGTTAAATGTCAGAAATTTCAATGACTCTGAAGGACTCAGCTCAAGCTTGGTATCTCCAGCTCCCAGCGAATTCAATTTCTAACTTTGATCAACTGGCTGATCTATTTATGAGCCACTTTTTAGCGAACAAAGTATTAAAAAGATTTTTCGCGTATTTTATGTCTATCATCCAGAGGCCAGACGAATCTTTGAGGGACTTTGTCCAGCGGTTTCATACGGCAACTATTCAAACCAAAGAAGCTTCCAATGAATTTGTAATTTTAATACAAAGCCCATTTTAAAAATAACCATTTAAAATATAGTTCATACAATAAAATTCCTATTTACACAATATTCAAATACAAAGCCCATTTTTAAAATAACGCCCAATTCCCTTACAGCTCATTATATCAGATTACAAGCCAAACAAACACAAGGTAACCCCTAAACTTAATTTTCCCGCCCAAATCTACATCCTAATAGACACGTGGCAGTCTCCAATTGGACCAAAATGGATCACATGGATATGTGTTTCTTGCCCTTTAGCTGGTGCCAGCTATGGAGTGATGTCTCTTACATGACATCAGCAGCGACGTCACAGTTTGACGACCTATAAAAAGAAAGAGAAAACAATGTCAGATCCAATTAATTACAACCATTAAGATAATAATAACCATCTTAAATAATAATAAAAGTAGAGAGAGTGTGCTTACTTGGGGAAGTGAAACGGACGATTAGGGAACTCGAACAGAAGCTTGAGCAGCTAGAGGGACGTCAGAGAATGTGATTGGACGTCGAAGAAGTCACCGAAACCACCATGGCCACTGTCGCAGAGGTATATTTTTTTCACGTTTTAATTCCTGCAAAAAAAGAAAACAAATGTTAGTTCGAGTATAAAATACAAAAAAGAAAATTACAAGTGTGATGAGTAGTAATCATGGTGGCCCGTGTTTGTGTGATCATCGAGGTTGAAAATGAGAGCAGTTACGGGTAAATTTAGGTCGGGGAAGCTAGATGATCCTATTGGATCGGTTAGATTTGGAGATTTAGGATTGAAAAGGGAAATTTTTGGGTATTTTAGGGTTCTAGCTGGCGGCTGACCGAAAGAGAGCAGCGATTGGAGTTTAGGGATAATGATTTACGAACAAGTTTGGCTGGTCGAAGTTGGCTGGGACTGGATCTGGTGGCAGTTTGTGCGGCGGTTCAGGGTCGTTGTTCTTCATGTTCTTCGTGTTCTTCAAAGAACACCAAAGAAAAAGTGGAGTTTTGATCCATTTGGATCCTATTTTTTGGGCAGCAAGGTATTTTTTCTAGAGAGAGGGCAGAGCATTTGAGAGAGTTGGAATGTAGAGAGAGGGGAAAGTAAAAAAATAGGAAAAGGGCTGATATTCGAATTTGAGAGGCTTTTATAAGTAGACCCAAACTCGATGATGAGACCCGTGTGTTTTAGTCGGGTCGAATCAAGAGGATCCGCGCCCTTCTTTCTTCCCCTTTGTACTCTAGCTCTTCAGTTTAAATAAATTTCAATTTAGTCCATATTCTTAATAAAAATCAAAATTAAAAATTCATTCGATTCCATTTAGTCCTAATTAATTTATTTAATTTAATTGTTTTAAATCATATGTACGATGTATTTTTTAAATATTGTATATAGTATATTTGTTAGATAATTTAAATACACTTAGATTTAATTAATTAGGTAGAGCCTTAGTCTTTTAGGTTCTCTAATTAGGCTTTGATAATTAAATTAGGAAGATCATTATAGTAAATTAATGAGTACTAAGTAGGAAATTTTGAAGTTTCAAATTTAGATGGTGTTCCATTAACATGGGCTTTTAAGAAAAATATTTAGTATTCATTACAATCCTAGAAATTAATAAATAACCTAGCTAGTTAATTAGAGCCTTAATTAGGATTAGAACTTTAAACAACTAGATTAATTAACTTGATTAGGAATATTGTATATAATTTAGGGGCCTAAATATGGATGGTGCTCAAGCAATTGGGTGTTATCTCATAAAAGCCTTTAAATTAAAAAATATCCGTAGAATTAAATCATACACAATTAATTAGAGCCCTTTTAAGTTAGAACTTAAAATAAACAAGATAATAATAAATCATGCTTTAAAATCTTTTATGTTGGAAATATATTTTTGAATATGATCGGGGTGCCTTTGATGTAAAATGGGGTTTTTAATCTCATATTCGGATAAAATTATATTTTCTTATAAAAGGAATATCTCCATTTGGAATTTAAATCCAGTTAATAATTAAGGGTTAAATTAAATTCAAAATATTATTCAAAATGCCAATATGCCACGTAAAATTAAAATGTACCGATAACGAGCGTTTGTGGGGGGTGTTAATCCTTCCCCATACGTAACCGACTCCCGAATCCTAATTTTTAAAAATAAATCTCTAGTTGTTTTATGGTTTCCGATCTACCTCGATGTGATCGGTGGCTACTCCAAAATGATTTTTAAAATTGAATTAAAAAGGCAAAATCCTAATTTCAAAAAATAATCGTCAGACTATTTTTACCCCAGTTCAAAAATGGTCACGACAGCTTGGCGACTCTGCTGGGGATCAAACTCGTGAGTCAGGCCTAAAAAAGTTTTACGTGGCATATTGACATTTAAGAATTGTAATTTGAATTTAAGTTTTCCAATAATTATTGGATGGATTTTTAGAAAGAATGGAGATATGCTTTTTATTTGTGTGCTATAAACTGTCATTCATGCATAAGCCTTCTACAAGGCTTTATCCTTTAAGTGGGAGCTAGACATGATCGTACGTGAGGTATCTATCTCCGTGATCGAAATTTTGTCTTTTTTCTTGTATACCAAATTTATACATCGTGATGCCTCAACTATAAGAGGACGTATATTTCTGAATCGATGTCTTGCTGTTGCACTAGGCAGTAACGACAGTTCGGGTACCTAGAGTCTAGAACAGAAAACCGCATGTTGTAATCTAGAAACCTACCCCAGTAGAGCCAGACAAGAACCTAAGACAGGGTGATGCCGATTTAAATACCCTTCTCTGGTTATTCTCTCTGCTCAGTATAATCTGCTTTACTATTTTCATTTAATTTTTGCCTTCGATATTATTTCACAATACTAACTCATTTCTTTTGTTTTTGTTTTTTTTGGCATTTTTACACCGAATCTTCATTGCATAGAGGTATTGATTCAAAAGTGGTTATTATTAGAATGTGACCATAACAGATATTGAGATTCGTAATCTGATAGAGGAGAGTGCAAATATGAAGTAGTGTCCTGGACAAACCACGAAAGAAGTAAAGGGTAGTTCACCCAAGAGTCACACATCATATTTTGTTAGTGCTGATGCTGACAATGAAATGCAAGAACTAAAAAGGCTAATGGCCGAGATGATATCTATGATAACAGATATGGCCAAAGAAAAGGGGCATACAAAACTGAAAAAAAGAATTGAATAAAAACCAACACATGAATAAACACATGGGTTCGTGTACTATTACAGCATCAATAAACCAGCTAGAGGTGTAATTGAGTCAAACTCTATTAAAATGTTAACAGTCCAGGAAGAAATTCAAGAAGGAATTAGTGTAGGATCTTTTAATCCAATTTCGGTGACATATGCAGAATTAATTCCGATACTAGTAGAGAAAAACTTTGTGAGTCTAGTTTAGTCTAAGCCCAAAATGTCTTCTTATCCTAAAAGCTATGACATCAATGCAACATGTGACTACCACCAAGGAGGTTCAGACCATACTACCGAGAATTGCGAGGCTCTGAAGATCAAGGTTGAAAATCTTTTCAGGGTAGGCATGTTGAGTTTTGAAGATGGAAGGCCCAAATTTCCTAAAAGCCTGACAATTAATAGAACACTAGAAGATGCAAAAGTGAAGGGAAGCTCAAGTCCATCAAAGTCAATTAACTGCCCAGGACAAAGTTCAAATTCTGGTATTCTCTGAGTTGATTACCAAAAGACATGAGATAACAAATATCACTTTGATCTAATTCCTATTTCATATAAAGAACTGTATCCTCAATTGCTGAAAGCCTGATTGGTGAACCCATTTTTCCTTACACCTTTTCAACTTTGATATCCAAAATGGTATGACATCAATGCTTACTGTGAATTTCATGATGGAATTCAAGGTGTAACACCCCGATTTTGGGCTTAGGAGTTTTGGGGAATGGTTTAGTTGGTTTGGTGGACTGGATTAGAGATTCGAGTCGGATTCGGGATTTAAATTGGATTAAATATTTTTATTGAAGATAAAAATATGGAAAAATGGTATAAAATCATTATTAAATGTATAAATGATTTTGGTAAAAACAATTTTGGAAAATGAAATTCGGAAATGGGACATTTTGGGTTAGTGACCAAAATGCAAGTTTGCAAAACTGTTTTTAGTGACTGTTTTGGAAATGGGTCAAAACTTAGAATCTTTAAGGAGCTATTAATCCAAAAGGGTTTCATCAGATTTCTCCCTTTAATTAACTATTTTTTATTAAGTTTTAAGAGGTATAAATAAGGAGAGAATTAATTAAACACAATGAAGGCTTTTAAAAGAATTTCACGTAACTAATTTTGTAACTTCTTTTCTCCCAAATTCTCTCCAGCCAAACATATTTTCCAGCTTCGATTTCTTCAGGTAAAATTAGGATTTCAAAGAGTTTTTGATTTCCAATTGATTTCTAAAGCTTTTACATCAAATACTTATTATTTCTACCTTGATTTTCATGGTTTATAAAGCAATTAAGGGGAGAAATCAACATTGGAGGTAAAGATTCATTCTTCTCCTCTAATGAAAGGTTCTTTATTGAAATTCCTAAGTTCTTGATCCATTTTATATTATTTGTATTGGGTTTTGATAAATTAAACTCAGATTTATGGTTTAATTGATGATTTATGATGATAGAATCCCGCAATCTAATGAATCTCTAATTTGTTAAGTTGTTAGTTAAGAGATTTTGAGGTGTTATGGTTGATTATTGCTTGCTGGAGGTATAATGTTGTTTTAAGTTGTTTTTTGGATGTTAATTGATGTTATTTGAAGGTTGAGATTCGTAGTTGTGGGCTGGGTTGAGTTTTTTGGGGAATCGATGATGTTTTCGGTTGTTAAGATAGAGTGTTGTGAAGGATTATAGTTGGGTGCTAATAATTGTTATGTTGTTGTGAGTTTGGATGCATTGTAATGCATTGGATTCTCTGTTATGATGTGTTTGAAATAGGGGAAAGTAGTTCGGAAGCGAATCTTGGTGTTGAGGAGTTGCCGAAGGCTTGATTTGACATCGACAAAGGAGGCGTTGCTTTGTCGGTGAGTGAAACGGATAAGAATGGCTTTTAAATGGTTTGAAAAGGTTTATGGGAGTCTAGACTTGGCTTGATACGTTGGTCTAAGACTCGAAAGTAAGTGAATTGGTTTTTCTCTCTCGTTTTCGGTTGGCAAATGCTTTATGAATGCACTTGTTTGATGAATGTTTACCTCATGTTTTATGCATGAAATGAGCATGGTTTAATGCTGGAAACTGATGTGAAATGATATTAGATGCATTTGGAAAGTAATGCATGATTTTAAACAATGTTTGTGAACATGGTTTATGCATGGTTTAATGCATGTTGAGGTGTTTTGAATAATGCATATGAAAACAGTGAGGTATGTTTATAAAAGTGGATTATATTGGCAAGTGATGAATTGAAAATGTTATGGAAATGTTATCGGATATAATTGGCCGGCCATAGGGTTTAAAGTGCAGTATAATAAGTCGCCCGTGCTTGTAGAGGTGGTACGAGAGGTACTTACTCCGACTATGAGAACCCCAATGTTGTTGAGGTGACATTTAGATGGCATTTACTCCAGCCAAGAGCTGTAGAGGTTGATGCGTCGAATGTGTTTACTCCAAGTTGGAGGATTAGCCTTGGTAGTGTAGAGGTGGTGTATGTGTTGCACGACTCCATGCCATTGAGCTGTAAGAGATTGCGAGATCTCTTGGGAAATCCGTGTATCCAATGTTACCGATGTTAATGATGGTTTTATGGAAATGTTGTTGTTAAGAAGGATCACTTGTAAGCCAATCTAATGTTTTAAATGTATCATATTGATGGATTGATTTGGAATAAAGTGTTTACACATGTTTTACTCCTTAAGCTTTGCATATGGGATGTTATGCATGGGAAAGGCTTAAGTAGAGGGAATTGCATATGAGATTATGCTATGCAATCCATGATACATGTTGCATATGGTTTAATATGCTGATTTTGTAAAGACTAAGTGCATGTTTTGAAAGAATGGCATGATTGTTTTGGAATGGTTTTTAATTGCATTGGATGATGGTTTGTATTTCGAGCGTTCCTCACTAAGCAATGATTGTGTTGCACGTAATAAGTGCTTCGCAATTGTGCAAGTGTACACGTCGCAAGTTATAGTATAAAAGAATCATCTCAACAGGGATTGGTGCCACTTCAAGAATCTAATCTCTTGCACTGTAAAAAGTAAAAGAACACAAGTAGAAGATTGTAGGAGTTTTAACTAACAACTAAACTAGAAAGCAAATAATTAAAAAAAGATGTAATTAAATGAAAGAGAATAGGCCAGGTTATCGTGAGTTGAGGTGTGATAGCCGATTGGATCGTCTTGGTAAAAGAGTGCAAAGGAAACTCAGTTGCCGTGGCAACTTGCACAGCGGGGTTGCCTTGGCAACTAATCGATGGTTGCCTGGGCGACTAGCTGGGCAACTACTTGGGCGGCTGGGCAGCAACTTCAAGGTTCGATGGAGCATTCTTCAATGGTTTCTTCTTATCCCTAAGTCGAAACTCTAGCTATTTGTGTATGCCTTGATAATACATCCCTGCGTGAATCAAGGGTGAACAACAACCAATCTTGCGCTCCTCTTAGCCGTTGAAATCCTTAACTTATTCCTAAGCCGGTTTAATCTTCAAGATTGAATAAAGACCATACTCATTCATTTCTTGAATCTAACTCTCCCGATATTAGATAAATAGATGAAGTTACGAGATCCTCTCCCAATTCACTCGCAAACAAGAATAAGAACCAAGAATGAGTAAACCTTGAACTGAAAGTGCAAACTCTTATTACCTAAACAAAATCTAATTGTTTCTCACAACCACAAGACACAATAACCTTAGCCAAATAGAATTAGTTCATAGCTAGGTTCCAAAGAAACACAAGACAAAGAATTCCTATCATAAACCTAATTGAACAAAGAAGAAAAAGATGAAGAATGGTTGAAGCCTCTTTGTCGAAATATCCCCCTTTGATCTTGTTGAAATTTCTCTCCTCTCCTCCCCCCTTGGAGTTGATGGCTTGATCTTTAATTTATAGGGCTAGGTCAAAGTCTTTTTTGAAGCGGAAGTTAAGTTGGAATTAAATATCTTTAAGGAATATAATTCTTTATTATATTTGAATTCCTTCTAGAACTTCTCCTATCTTCTTGGGATTTAATTTCTCTTTAACCTCTTCATGGAAATCAAACTCCTTTGAGATTTAGCTTTGCTCTACGTCATCTTGGGCTTATCTAGTCATCAATTTCGACTACCATATCATCTTATTCCTTGTAAAAAATTGCCCTGGCATCTCCTTCATGCATTGCCCTGGCAACTGGTTCCAGCCTTGCTTTGGCAAGTGATTCTGCACACACACACAAAAACACACCAAAGCAGTATCTTTTACCACAAAATATGGAATCAAGCTTGTCCATCAAGGAAACGATGCAAACATGCATGAATGACTAATAATGCAACTAATATGAGCCTAAGTCTAGCAATAATAAGAATAAAAAGGGTAATAAAAATAGTACTTTTGAACACTTAACACACCCCTAAACTCGAACTATTGCTTGTCCTCAAGCAATGCAAACTAATAATTACCCGCCAAGACTTCAATTTTCACAAACTTAACTTTGAACTTGATTTTTAATTCTCAGAATTGGGGCACAAAGTATGATTGGCTTTTCATTTTTTGGACAACTTAGGAGTTACTCGGAATCAAACTATAATGCTTGTGAGTGTGTGCGGAGTTGTGTGCAAGTTTATTTTTTGGATTCTATGCAATCAAGAGGTTTTCAAATTACTTCATTGGGTTCTTTTAACATGTTTTAACTAGAGCCGGTTTTGGGCACCTCTAGTGTTTTGTTTTTAGTTTTCTTAAGTTAATTAATTTATTCGACTAGAGCCGGTTTCGGGCACCTCTAGCGATCAATTTCTAGCACATACTAGAGCCAATTTCGGGCACCTCTAGTAATCAATTTTTAGCACATACTAGAGCCAATTTCGGGCACCTCTAGTATTCATCCAATTTTTATTCTAATCCCCCAATTTTTTAACTATCAACCTAAGTTCGCTAGAATTCCTTAAATCAATCAAGCCACACAGTGTTTCATCAAGTTTAGCATCATAGTACGATTCTAAGTGTTTCCATGTTTATCCTAGAATGAAAAGTTCTATCAATTAAGTACATTGGCAAAGTCATCATCGGATATTCCTCAAATCTAGGCAATTCTTGTTCCAACTAAAGGCATGGCAAGCAATTTATGTATCCTAAATGCAATACTTAAGATGAATGGTAACTAACTAATAACAATCCCCCAAACTCGAGTGAGGCATTGTCCCCAATGCATGTAAAAGTGAAACAAAATTTTTAAAAAATTAAATGAAATGAGTTAGTCGGAGAGGTCGTCACCTCGAGTGATAAGTTTTCTTCGTGCCGTTTGCTTGATCCATATTTCGGTTAGTGGTTGAATGCTTGTGGCTAGTACCGCATGAATAGCATTGCTTTGATTTGATCCATGTTTGCCGATGCAGGTTCACTTACCTGGGCATCGCCAGTTTCTGTTGCCGTAGCAACTGCTGAGGTAGTTGCCGGGGCATTCTCTGTTGTGGTTGTCGTGGCAAGTAGTCGGCAGTGAATTTCCTTAGCATGGTGGTTGTGAGTCTTGTTGTGGAAAAGAAAAGAAAACAACGAAAACTTGGAAACTAAAGATACTAAAATAAAATATCTCCTAAAAATTCCAAAAATAAATAAAGAAAAAAAAAATAACCGAGAATAATAAAAAAATAGTTCGAAAAAAAAGAAAAAAGAAAAAGAAAAAGAAAAAAATAAAAAGAAAATATCGAAAGGAGAGCATGCTCGTGCATCTCCTAAGGTGACCATTTCTTTGTTACGTTCCACACGGGCACCGTTGTAGTGCTTCAATCTTTGTCTGTTAACTTTGAATTCATGTTCGTCAGTGATAGACTTGATTATCACGGAACCATGGGAGAATGGTTTGACAACTTCGAATGGTCCCGACCATCTTGATTTCAGTTTTCCCGGGAAAAGTTTTAGCCGAGAATTGAATAAGAGAACTAGTTGCCGTGGCATGAATTGCCACGACAATAGTTTCTTGTCATGCCATTGCTTTGTTTTCTCCTTGTAGATTCGTGCATTTTTATAGGCGAGTGCACGGAATTCTTCTATCTCGTTGAGGTCCAATAAACGCTTTTGTCTGACAGTTTCCCAATCTATATTCAAGGTCTTGATTGCCCAATATGCCTTGTATTCGATTTCCACTGGCAGATGGCATGTTTTGCCATAGACAAGTTGGAAGGGGGACATACCTAAGGGTGTTTTGAATGCAGTGCGATATGCCCAATGTGCGTCATCTAGTCTTACTGACCAATCATTCCTAGACGGATTTACAACTTTCTCGAGTATACCATTCAATTCCCGGTTGGAAATTTCTGCTTGCCCATTGGTTTGTGGGTGATATGCCGTGGCAATCTTGTGAGATACACCAAGTGTTGTAACATTTTGGTGACGAGTTTGTTGTCAAAATGCTTGCCTTCATCACTGATAATTGCTCTCGGCATCCCAAACCGTGTAAATATGTTTTTCTGCAAGAATCGTTGCACGGTCTTGGAATCATTGTTGGTAACTGCAGCTGTCTCAACCCATTTAGACACATAGTCGACGGCAAGTAGAATGTAGAGGTTCCCGAATGAAGATGAGAAAGGTCCCATAAAATCAATCCCCCATACATCGAACAATTCCACCTCGATGATGTTTTGGAGCGGCATCTCATGTCGTCTAGAGATATTGCCCGTCCTCTGGCAACGATCACATTGCTTGTAAAATTCTTGGGCATCTTTGTACAGTGTTGGCCAATACAAACTGGATTGCAAAACTTTGGCCGCGGTATGTGTTCCTCCAAAATGTCCTCCATAGGGTGAAGAATGGCATTGCCGGAGTACATTCTGCTGCTCCTCTTCAGGGACACATCAGCGTATAACCTGATCTTTACATTGTTTAAACAAAAGAGGCTCGTCCCAAAAGTAATGCTTAGCATCATGGCGAAACCGCTTCTTCCCTTGTTGAGTAAGGCCATAAAGTAAAATACCACAAACAAGGAAATTAACTAAATCTATGTACCAGGGTATTACCGAGGCATGTGTTACCGTGGCAACTGTTTCCATGGTTGCCAAGGCATGCACGTCTAGAGTTGCCGCGACATGCGAGTCTAGAGTTGCCAAGGCGTGCGCATCAGTGGTTGCCACGGCGTACGTATCTGGAGTTGCCGAGGCGTGCGCGTTAAGAGTTGCTGAGGCGTCGAGGGTTGTCGAGGCATGCGCATCCATGGTCGCCGAGGCGTCGAGGGTTGCCGAGGCATACACATCCATGGTTGCCGAGGCAACTAACAGTTTCTCATCCGAGAATGCATCACATATCTCTAAATCTGCGTCTTTCTCCCTATTGCGTTCTAGGTCTGATATGTGATCGGCCACTTGATTTTCTGTTCCTTTCCTGTCCTTAATTTCAATGTCAAACTCTTGTAAAAGTAATATCCAACGAATCAAACGAGGTTTGGTATCCTTTTTAGCAAATAGATACTTAATTGCCGAATGATCCATATGAACAATTACCTTTGTACCAATCAAATAGGATCGGAACTTGTCAAATGCGAAAACTACGGCTAGTAACTCTTTCTCTGTTGTTGTGTAATTCACTTGAGCACTATTAAGAGTTTTACTAGCGTAGTATATCACATGAAAGGTTTTACCTGTGCGTTGGCCTAGGACTGCTCCTACCGCGAAATTATTTGCATCACACATGAGCTCAAAAGGTAGCGTCCAATCTGGTGGAACGACAATGGGTGTCGAGGCAAGCTTTTCTTTTAGGGTTTTGAATGCTTGGGGTGCAAGAATCATCAAAATTGAAGACTTTATCCTGATCAAGCAAATTGCACAAGGGTTTAGTAATTTTAGAAAAATTATGAATGAACCTCCTATAAAAACCTGTATGTCCAAGAAAGCTTCAGATTCCTTTAACCGAACTTGGTGGGGGTAATCTCTCGATCACGTCCACCTTGGCTTTGCCTACTTCAATTCCATTAGATGAAATCTTGTGGCCAAGCACTATTCCTTCATCTACCATAAAATGGCACTTCTCTCAATTAAGGACTAAATCGGTTTCTTCACATCTTGCCAACACCTTCTCTAAATTGCCGAGGCAACTGTCGAAGTCATTACCAAAAACGAAAAAATGATCCATGAAGATCTCAAGGAAGTCTTCGACCATGTCTGAAAAGAGTGCCATCATGCATCTTTGGAAGGTTGCCGGGGCGTTACACAATCCGAACGGTATCCTTCGAAAAACATAAGTACCGTATGGACATGTGAAGGTTGTCTTTTCTTGATCTTCTAGTGCTATGGCAATTTGATTGTAACCTGAATAACCATCAAGAAAACAATAAAAGGGTTTACCTGCAAGACGGTCAAGCATTTGATCAATAAAGGGTAATGAGAAGTGATCTTTCCTAGTGGCTTTGTTTAGCTTTCGATAATCCATACAAACCCTTCAACCGGTCACAGTCCTGGCTGGAATGAGTTCATTGTTTTCATTATTACCACCGTTATACCTCCCTTTTTCGGTACATATTGTACCGGACTTACCCATGTACTATCAGAGATAGGGTATATGATGCCGACGTCAAGCCACTTGATGATTTCTTTCATTACAATCCCTTTCACGAAATGATTCAGTCTCCTCTGGGCCTCAATCGAAGGTTTGTGATCATCTTCCAACAAAATCTTGTGCATGCACATTGCCAGGCTAATTCCCTTCAAGTCGGCAATTATCCACCCTATTGCCTTCTTGTGTAGCATCAACATTTTGATCAGCTTCTTTTCCTGCTCTGGCTGTAACTTAGAGGAAATAATTACAGGTAATGTATTATCGGTTCCCAAGTAAGCATATTTTAGTTGCTCTAGCAACTGTTTCAACTCAAGAATCGATGGTTGTTCAATGGAGGGCTTTTCGATTTTACCTTCCTTACCTGATCAATCTAGTGGTTCAAAGTATGTACCTGGTCGATTGACTAACCAATTTGCCTCTTCTTGTTGTTCCTCATCAATCGGTTCTTCATACTCCTCAGGTTCCTCTTGATCGGCAATGTAGTTACTGAGGCAACTAAATTCCTCGTCGAAGTTAAACTCTGTCGTGGCATGAAGAAGTTGGCATTCTTCCAGATCATCGACATGCCTTAGGGTTTGGAACACATTTAGTTTAACTTGCTAGTCATTCACCCTCATCGTGAGTTCTCCCTTTTCAACATCGATCAAGGTTCTCCCTATTGCTAAGAAGGGTCTCCCGAGAATGATAGGTGCATGTTCATCTTCTTCACAATCCAAAACAATAAAGTCAGCGGGAAAAATAAATTTATCAACTTTTACCAGTATGTCTTCGATTTTTCCCTCTGGATGCACATAGGATCTGTCGGCTAGCTGCAACATAACTGTTGTAGGTCTTGCCTTCCCGATTCCTAGTTTTTGGAAAACGGATTTAGGCATCAAGTTTATGCTTGCTCCAAGGTCGTATAATGCTTTCCTGACATAGTGGTTTCCAATGAAACATGGTATTGTGAAACTTTCGGGATCCTTCAACTTGGGTGGCATGCGATTGTGTAACATGGCCATGCATCCCTCTGTTGCGACAACTGTTTCAAACTCTCCTAGCCTTGTTCTCTTGGACACAATGTCTTTTAGAAACTTGGCATAGTTAGACATTTGTTCAATCGCTTCAACCAATGGCAAGTTGATGTGGACTTGCTTTAGGATATCAAGAAACTTCTTGAATTGATATTCTTGCTTTTGTCGCTTCAACCTTTTTGGGAATGGTGGTGCAAGTTGGATATCTTTGATCCTTTCATTGGTCTAGAACCTGATTGATGGCATTGCTGGGGCAACTAGAGTTGCCGAGGCATTGTCAACTGGGGTTTCCGTGGCGTGCTTATCGTTGGTTGCTGTGGCATCCTTATCGTTGGTTACCGAGGCATGCTTATCGCTGGTTGCCGCGTCAATTCTTGGTTCAGCATCCGAGGCTTTGCCGCTGAGTTCATCTTGACCTTTTTGTGGAGTTTTGTTTGATGAGTGAGCTTGAGCCTCTTTAAGTTGTTGGCCACTTCTAGTGGTGACCGCTTTACATTGCTCATGGCTAGTTCCTCTTGCGACTTCAGTATCGCTAGGTAAACCTCTTTGCGGTCTAGTATTCGGGTTTTGAGCAAATTGTCCGACTTGATTTTCCAATGATTTAATTGTCGCCTCTTGGTTTTGCAATCTCATCTCGGTCCTGTTAATAAAAGCATCAGTTCTTTTTATGAAGTTACTATTCTCAGCCATATAAGATTCAGTTTTCAACATAAAAGCATTGAGAGAATTTTCCAAAGAACTAGATGTTGTCGGTTGTTGCTGCGGCAACTGTTGCCGTGGCATATTCTGCTAGAATCCCGATGCTTGTGCATTCTGATTGTTCTGGTTTAGAGCATTGTTGGGATTACTCCATGAAAAATTCGGGTGCTTCTTCCAAGTTGGATTGTATTGGACATCATATTGTTGTTCCGGTTGTAATTCCCCACATAAAAGCTGGATTCTGGATTCTGCGTACATTCAGAAGAATCATGGTTACCACTACATAACTCACAAAATGAATCCATTACCTTGACCTCCTGTGTGTTGTTTGGTTTCTGCATGTTCTGGACCATCTGAGTTAGAGTGGCCAATTGTGCCGAAATTGAGTCTGATGATCCTAGTTCATGTATTGTGGCTTGGCGTCTAACTCCTCATCTTCTAGCAGAGGGGAATTGATAATCATTTTTGGCAAGCCTGTTTAGAATTTGCATTGCTCTCCGGTGACTTATCTAGGAGTATGCCCTTTGCTAAGGCATCTAGCATCATCCTTGTTGGTGTATTCACAGCGTTGTAAAACATTGTTACTTGTGTCCACACTGGGAATCCGTGTAGGGGGCATTTGTGTAGAAGTTCTCTATATCGCTCACAAGCCTCGTACATGGATTCATCATCTGTCTACCGAAAAGAAGTAATGTCATTATGAAGCTTATCAGTCAAATTTGTATGATTAAATCGAGCAAGGAAATCACGACAAAGATCGGTCCAAGATCCTATTGATCCGGCAGGAATACTATTCAACCATGTTTTCACCCTATCCCTCAGTGAGTAGGGGAATAATCTTAGTCGTAAAACATCGGGGGTGACTCATTGTATTTTGAATGAATTACAAATCTCGAGGAAAGATTTAAGATGTTGTCGTGCATCTTCAGTTACTGAGCCGCCAAATTGACCAATTGCGTTGATCATATTAAACATCACCGGTTTCAACTCAAAGTGGTCGGCTTCAATTTCAGGTGTGACAACTTCTGGATTAAGTCCATCAAGATCTTCTTCAACATAGTCTCGAATAGTTCTATTTCGTACAAGAATCACTCCTCCTACTGGAACATCTTGATTCATATTGCCGTCTTGATTAGCCATTGCTACTCTTAACCTTCGTCTAAGTCTTTGCAAGGTTCGTTCGATTTCTGGATCAAAGGGATATTCTGGTGTAATCGGTCTCGCCCTGGTCATATACCAATGCAAAACCAAAGTTTGTTAACCCTTTGAATCTTAAACAAGAAAAATAAAAAAAAGTGCAAGAAATAAAAACAAAGTCACTATTGCCAATCCTCGGCAACGGCGCCAAAAACTTGTTGCGCGTAATAAGTGCTCCGCAATTGAGCAAGTGTACACGTCACAAGTTATAGTATAAAAGATATCGTCTCCACAGGGATTGGTGCCACTTCAAGAATCTAATCTCTTGCACTGTAAAAAGTAAAAGAACACAAGTAGAAGATTGTAGGAGTTTTAACTAACAACTAAACTAGAAAGCAAATAAGTAAAAGAAGATGTAATTAAATGAGAGAGAATAGGCCAGGTTATCGCGAGTTGAGGTGTGATAGCCGATTGGATCGTCTTGGTAAAAGAGTGCAAGGGCAACTCAGTTGCCGTGGCAACTTGCACAGCGGGGTTGCCTTGGCAACTAATCGATGGTTGCTTGGGCGACTAGCTAGGCAACTACTTGGGCAGCTAGGTAGCAACTTCAAGGTTTGGTGGAACATTCTTCAATGGTTTCTTCTTATCCCTAAGTCGAAACTCTAGCTATTTATGCATGCCTTGATAATACATCCCTGCTTGAATCAAGGGTGAACAACAACCAATCTTGCGCTCCTCTTAGCCGTTGAAATCCTTAACTTATTCCTAAGCTGGATTAATCTTTGTTGCGCGTAATAAGTGCTATGCAAATGTGCAAGTATACACGTCGCAAGTTATAGTATAAAAGATATCGTCTCCACAGGGATTGGTGCAACTTCAAGAATCTAGTCTCTTGCACTGTAAAAAGTAAAAACACAAGTAAAGGATTATAGGAGTTTAACTAATGACTAATCTAGAAAGCAATAAAGTAAAAGAAAAGATGAATTCAAATGAGAGAGAGATAGGCCAGGTTATCGTGAGTTGAGGTGTGATAGCCGATTGGATCGTCTTGGTAAAAGAGTGCACGGGCAACTCAGTTGCCGTGGCAACTTGCTGTGGGGTTGCCTTGGCAACTAATCGATGGTTGCCTGGGCAACTAGTTGGGCAACTACTTGGGCGTCTGGGCAGCAACCTTCAAGGTTCGGCAGAGCGTTCTTCAATGGTTTCTTCTTATCCCTAAGTCGAAACTCTAGCTACTTGTGCATGCCTTGATAATACATCCCTGCGTGAATCAAGGGTGAACAACAACCGATCTTGCGCTCCTCTTAGCCGTTGAAATCCTTAACTTATTCCTAAGCCGGATTAATCTTCACCATCAATAGATTGAGTAAAGATCATATTCATTCGTTTCTTGAATCTAACTCTCCCGATATTAGATAAATAGATGAAATCACGAGATCCTCTCCCAATTCACTCGCAAACAAGAATAAGAACCAAGAATGAATAAACCTTGAAATAGAAAAGTGCAAACTCTTATTACCTAAACAAAAACCAATAGTTTCTCACAACCACAAAACACAATAAGCATAGCCAAATAGATTTAGTTCATGGCTAGGTTCCAAAGAAACACAAGATAAACAATCCCTAGCATGAACCCAATCGAACAAGAAAGAAAAGGATGAAGGAGGAGGCTTGTCGAAATCCTCCTTGCCCTTGATGCTTGTCGAAAGTTCTCTCCTCTTGCCCTACTTGGACTTGTCAAAATTTCCCTATTGCTCTCTCCCTTGATTGTCGAAATCTCCTTCATATTTATAGGGCTAGGCCAAAGTCCTTCTTTGAGGAGGAGTTTAAGTTGGAATTAAATTATCTTTAAAGAATATAATTCTTTATTATAATTGTATTCCTACTAGAACTTCTCCTATCTTCTTGGAATTTAATTCTTCTTTAATCTCTGCATGGAAATCAAATTCCTTTGGGTTTGGGCTTTGCTCCACGTCATCTTGGGCTTGTCTAGTCATTAATTTCGACTACCATATCACCTTTGCTCTTGTCGACAATTGCCATGGCAACTGGCTCGGCGTCTCCTTCATGCATTGCCCTGGCAACTAGCTCGGCGTCTCCTTCATGCATTACCCTGGCAACTAGCTCGGTATTGCTTTGGCAAGTGATCCTGCACATACACACACAAAGCACACCAAAGCAGCATCTTTTCCACAAAAACTACCAAGTTATGTAATCAAGCTCAACGATTGAAGGAAACATGGATTAATGCATGAATAGCTAATTATGTAACTAATATGAGCCTAAGTCTAACAATAATATGAGTAAAAAGGGTAAGAAAAATAGTACTTTTGAACACTTATCACACCCCTGTAATCACTCATTTTTTACCTGTAAATACATATTAGTGTTGCATGTATGTTTATTATATTATATGTTTATTGTTTGCATGAGTGTTACTAATATATATAAAGTGTGTGCATGTATATTATAATCTATGTATGTATACTTATTAGATGAATGTGTGTCGCGTATAAATTTAGAGTATGAGCGTATATGATTAATATATATAGAAGTCATGATAATTATGGGCAGGATTATAAGTACGTATGCCAATATGTTATACTTGTATAAGTATAGGTTTGTATCATGTATATGTATTGCTGTTATAATTATATTATTAATATTATTGGGCTGGTAAAATGAAAAAAAATAAATATATTCAACCCAAATAAAAATGAAGTCCAAGTCCAATTACAAATCCAATTACAAGGCCCGGTTGGCCCAAATCTGAATCTTATCTAATTACAATGTGCAGGTAACTGTGGGCCGTTGGATCAAGATCTGATCCAACGGCCACGATGCAACCAGGAAGTCAAAAATATCTGCCAGGCGCGTGTTCCACACGTATGGACCGTTCGAGTGCCACGCGCGGACGCTTTAATATCCCACTCGCGCGTAAGATCCACGCGTTCTGACTCCTCGACTGCGGAGCTCCATGTGTCAAGATCTGGAGCCGTCTCATCAAATCGAGGCTTCATCCAGGCCGATCGTTCTTCAAGCCATCTCGACCGTTAGATCAGATCTGATCTAACGGTCGAGAACGTGTCTGGCCGCTGGTAGAATGTCCATACCGCCACCGCGCCGATATTCAGTCCCCGTGTTCAGAATATGCCCAAGACAACAAGCAAAAGTGTCAGTTCAGATCTGAAAAAGAAGATGCAACTTGCAACAAACAGAGAATAATATATATGAAACGGGGCTTTTGTAACAAAAAAGGGGGGATAATAATAGAGATAGGGAAAAAAAGAACGAGAGTAGTAGCAAAAAAAAAGAGAGAACAGAGATCTTGTAAAACACCAAAAATTGTAACCAGTCAAGTAAATCGAAAGACAGTCCAGTGATAAATACTTGTCTCTTTTTCTTACTTATTTTCTTTACATGCATATACAAAAAAAAAACAGAAACAAAAAAGGGAGAGTAGTCTTACCGGCGTCTTTTGGGGGTCTTCCTTTCCTCAGTGATAAGCCTTTCGGCTTCTCCAAGCCTGATATGGTGAACTAAAGGGAGGGGAAGACCCTTTGTAGTTTTGTTTTGGTCTAAAAAAAATATTTTTTGGTTCGTATTTCCTAGATCTAGGGCGAATAAAGGTATATCCTCTGAATCTAACCACGGATTCATGTTGAGGACGAAAAGAAGGTTATTTTGGGGTATTTTGGGAGCCTGCCGGCGCCGGTTAGCGGCGGCCGGCGGCGGAGAACACGGCGGCCGGCCGCCGGATTCTGGGTTTCAGAAGAACAAAGGAGAGAAAATAAAGAACACCGTTCTTGCAAAACCAAAAAAATGAGACGAATGACCAAAATCCGATTTCGGCCTAAAAAGGGGGTTTTTATAGTTATTATTATTTTGCTAAATGGGTAAATTACACACTTAACCATCCCGCGTTTTCAATATTTTCATTTTTGTCTTGCCACATGGTATAATTACAATCCCAGTCCCCCTGATATTTCAAAATCTTGTAATCCAGTCCCTAAATTACACCGAGTCAGTTTCTAAATGGTAAAATTACGCCCTTAACCATCCCACGTTTTTGAATTTTTCACTTTGGGTCTGCCCCTTGTTCTAATTACAATTATGGTCCTTTTAGGTTTTGTTTGTTTCCAATTTCGTCCCTAAATTACATATTATTGCTCTTTAATTTCTGCCACTGACTTTTGTTTTTCTTTCATTTCAGTCATGTATTCTTTATAAATACTCATGTTCGTATTATAATCGTATATGTTGATGTATTCTATTATTTTATTTTATGTCCCTCGTATATGACTCGTATTTTATGTTTACATATATATGTGTATTAAGATTATAATGGTCATGCGTCTTTTATCCGGTTATTCATATTAAGCATGTTATGTTTTTAGTTGATTCATACATGGGGTATTTTGTATTTTTATATGTGTGTGTTTTCTTGTTTTTTAGGGTTACATGTTAGTGTATTTACCCTTTTTGTACGATATGTGGACCCGTATATGTTGAAATATGTTTTATTACCAGTATGCATGTCTTTTTGAAATATTTGTTCGTCTATACGTACTTATTCCTGCCTTGTTATTTTGACATATTATAGTTGTTTTTATCTATTATTTAGAATAATATGTATATATACATGTTTTAGTTTAGAATATCATTTATGTTAAATTAGTATTCTAGTATGTCAATATTTATTATATTTAAATATTTTGCCATGTTTTACATTTTTGCCACTAAGATTGCATATCGAGATATAACTTGTTAATGCGATGTCCTTTTATCCGAACGTAAACGGGGTCAGTATCAAGCGTAGTGATAGTGGTTGGGCGTTTATTCTCGGATAACGGGACCCTTAAAATTTATTCGCAATTACGACCGAATTTTAAAATAATCGTCACTCTAATCCGAAAAATCCAATATTAATAAAGCGGTAATTATTAAAGTACCAATTTTGGGCGGTGTGGGGGTGCTAATCCTTCCCCATCCGTAATCGACTCCCGAACCCTGTCTTTTTGAATCTCTGGTTTTATGGTGTCCGGCCTACCTAAGTGGCCGGTGGCGACTCCATTTTTTATGAGGTTTTTTAAAAACCCCACAGAATAAATATTTTATATCAAAAAAATCACAAACACCTTTCACAAACATCCTTCGAAAACCACAGATCGTTTTTATTTAGCGATGAGAGAAAAGAAAAGACATCGCTACAGATGGCAACTCCGCTGGGGACAATTTTTTGTTTTTAAAACAAATGAGAGTCAAGCTTTTAAAATAATTACCGCTTTACTAATATTGGAAGTTCCGGATTAAAGTGATTATTAAATTAACATTCGGTCATAATTGCGCGTTTATTTTAACGCATTTAAAATATGGCATATAAACCCGTCTTTCTAAGTGGGGGGAAAACGCTAATGCTTTCGTGGAGATATCGTTCTCCCGTATGGGCCTAGCAAGTACCTTCGGGGCTCGAGTACCTTATGCTTTCGTAAGGATATCGTTCTTTCGTACGGGCATAAGCGAATGGGTCCCCCTGAATTGAACCCGGTTGAAAGGAGCCTATAATGGGTGATGACCGGGGGCCTTGCTACTCTTAGTAGAGGACAGCGAGGACAATTCGGGTACCTCCTAGAACCAAAACTGCATGTAGAGAACACATAGAAATCCACCCTGTTAGAACCATGCGGATAACCTAGGTGTCTTAGATGGAATGTAAATAGGATTGCCTTATTTGCTTATCGCATTTAATTTGCCCTTTTATTATGTACTTATCATTTTTGTCTGGTACTGACTTGTGTTCTTTTGCTTTGTTTTTGCATACCATTGCATTCGCATTAGACAGGGCATTGATTCCCGAGTGATTTCTCTTAATAGAAGATTGTTCATGATGGACCAAAGGTTCTTTGACCTGAAGGAAGGGGGTCCAATTCCAGAGTTCCATCCCAAGACTAGGACAGTGACAGCCGAAGAAGAACCATTCAAGGACACCAGAACAGATTCGGTAAGCAGCGTCAATCCTGGTAACAAACAAGATGAAATACAAGAACTAAAGAATCAGATGTCCGAGATGATGGACCAGATGAATGCCATGATGAAAGGCAAGCAGCATGTCGAACTCAGAAAAGATTCGGTCGGGGAGCAAAATGTGGAACAGAACGGTCAAAATAGACAACACCGTTAAATATAACAAATCGAATCCCTTTGTGATCAATCTCAAGAAGCTGACAAGTAGCATATCTGGGGAAGATACCCAGGGAACAGAGGCAAAACCAGGGGAAGTTCGAGAATCTAATGACATCGGAAGACATTATCCTATACCCATGAGATACGCCGAGTTACTTCCGTTGCTTGTCGAAAGGAACCTTATCATACCAATGAAGTCTGTACCAAGAAAACCTCCTTATCCGAAAGATTACAACAGTCGTGTCCGGTGCAGCTACCACATAGGCGATTCGAGTCATCACACTGAAAATTGTAGGGCCCTGAAGGACAGAGTTCAAGATCTTATCAGAATGGGAATTTTGGGTTTCGAAGACGGATAACCCCGATTCTTCAGTCAGCCAGCCGTTGCTTGAGGGGCAAAATCGAAGGAAGGTCAATACCGAGCCCAAGGTTCAGATAACACAGAAGTGGGTCACTCAAGCGGGATAAAATTAGGAGTCAATAATAAAAGCGTCTCAGAAGATGAACTTGCACACAAGCGTGACCAGCTCGAGCATGAGAGGCACAATCTTACTATGAGATCAAAGAATGTACAAGACGAGTACCAGAAGCTGCACTTTGAATTCAAGAGATTCGGTTTGGGTGACACCGCGGAAGAATGGGTCAATGGTATGATTCAGCTGAGGAACGGTTCAGAATGCTGGAAGCAGAAATGCAAGAATAGTAAGAATAAAATCAGATCATTATCAAAGAAGCTGGAAGAAGCTGAGAGCCAACGCGACTTTATCCAACATGAGTTGGAAAGCAGTCTGGCCATGGAAGATATCCTGAAATCAAGTCTGCACCAGGAAATGAATGAATCACAAGCCTTCCAAATGGAAAACGCAGCACTCAAAGAACAGATAGTGAGGCTCGAGACTGCTTTACATACCAGTGAGATCCGTGTTGGGGCAATGACCATTAAGCTACAAAAAGCCGAGCAAACAATACGGGAGAAAGACCGGGACATGAAGATGGTTACGACTCAAGCCCGACAAGCAGCTCAACAGATAGCAGATTTAGCCGATGCAGCAGCACCAATAAGCCAGAATATGGATCCGACATTGGACCGCGAAGGAAAGCTGACAGGACTGTTGAATGAGGTCAAGACATTAGGTGCCAGGGCTCACCGATATCTGTAAAACCCTAATACCGGATGTAATGAATCCTTTTGGTCTGAATGAAAGATGTTCTATAAGGACAAATCACTTACGGAATCAATGCTTTATTGCATTCATGCATTGCATTTGCATCACATTTTTGCATTGTTTATCATCACATGGCACTTCATCATTTAATACATGGGGTTCGATGGCAGAATTAATTGGAAAATGGAACGAATTGAAGAGTCGAGGCTTGACCAGTTAGAAGAAAAAATTGAGAAAGAGCTTAAGAAGAAAGAGAAGATAAATGTCTTCAATACGAGGGAACTCTGCCTAGTCCCTGATTTGGTCATTCCTCCAGATTTCAAGGTTCCCGGATTTGCGCAGTATGACGGAACCAGCTGCCTGAAGATTCACTTAACCATGTTTTGTAGAAAAATGGAAGGATACATGAAGAACGAAGAATTGTTGATCCACCATTTCCATGATAGCTTTGACGGACCAGCAGCAGTGTGGGTATAACCGCTTGAACAAAACCAAGTTAGGTCATGGGGTGACCTCGCTAATGCCTTCTTGGATCAATACAAATATGCTTTAGATTTAGCACCACATCGACGCTTTCTTGAAATGAGAAAATGAGGCCAAATGAAAGCTTCAGGAATATGCATTAAGGTGGCGATGTCTTGGCGACCCAAGTCCAGCCCCTATAGCGGAAGAAGAGTTGACTCCCTATTTCATGCAACGCTTCCCTCTCCCTTCTTCGATGTGATGTTGGAGAAATCGAGAAGCGGATTCGAAGATTTCATGACGATTGGAGAGAGGATAGAATATGCAATCAAAGAAGGAAAATTGGGGTCTAAGTCTAAGGACCAAATCGAAGATAAGATAGATAAGGATGGAGACGTAAATGAGTGTCATCTCCGTGGTTCGTGGGCGTAAAAAGAAGGAGACAGACCGACAAATCGGGGTCATCAAGGAAAATTCCTCGGACGAGCGCAAATTTGGAAGTGTTTGGAATATCTATTTCAGACATTTGGCCTCATCTGGTAGAGGGTCACTATCTTGTTCCTAGGCCGATGAAGAGTGCACCTAATCTGTATGCCCATAGTTTTGACTCGAGTAGCACATGCGAATTCCATATGGGGGCACCGGGGCATCCCACCAGAAAATGTAGATCTTTACTGGAGGAAATCAAGAAGCTGGTCAATGATGGAACCCTGACACAAGAGCTGATCAAGCAGTGGAAGATCAAGAATGAAAAGTAAATCTACATAGTGCTGAAGAAGCCATAGATGTCTCTACATTAAATACCTTCCTGAAGTAATACAAGGGATCAACTCTATGTGGCCCCCATGTGACAAAGATCTTTTGTGATGGGGCATGTTTGTTGATTTTTATTTTCAATAAAGGACACATTTCGCTTAACATATAATGTTTTTGAAAGCACATAGATATTTTCTCGTCGTTGTAGGACACTGGATATCAATTGCAAGAGGTGACATTAGATAGATGTCGTGATAACGATGATGTGTGATCTTCCCCACCGGACTCTGGTCAGCAAAGCGAGATTATTACTCTTTCAATGATATTCAAGGATAAAAAAGCTCTAAATGTCAACCATGTAGAGTTGCTTGAAATTGAAACTCTAGGCATAATCTTCTAGGTAGTAAAGAAGAAACAAAACAAAAAAGGAAGAGAAAAAGAGAAGAAAGAAAAAAGAAATGAAAATGAGAAAATAATAATAAAAAGTACTCATATGTTCGAAACCTGGTAATAGGCTTGTTCGGATAAGAGTATGGAAATTTTGGGGCACTCCGCTGAAGCGATAGGGTGGAGATATATCATCCAATTCAAGAAACCTTCATGAGTGATGGTAATATTTTCAAATCGTGACTATGCCGAGTAACTTGGGGCAGTGTTGTTTGCTCCATCGTTGTCCTCAAGACAAAGGACTGTGATGAATTGATTTCCTCAAATAATGATAAAAACAAAGACAAAAAAAATGATAGGCGATATCATGGGAGAAATTAAGACTCGTACCACCCAGAACTCTATTCCTAGAGTAATATTTCTGCGCTCAAGTGGTTATACAAGCCTACCCTTTTGGGGGCGGAGTAGATAATGAGAATTGAGAAAGAGTAGCACTCTGTAGCAACGCGGTAATCATGAGGATGAACCGAGTCACCAGGGAAGATTTCACATCTTTGAATTACCAAGTGGTTGAATCTAAGCCACTCTTGCACATGATATCCAGAGCTCCTATGCTGTGTTCAAAATCTTGTATGTTAATCTAAATGATACCCTTCAGTGGAACACCAATCAGCAAATTGACAAGTTAAAGCAACAAAAATTTCCATATATTACTTCAGGGGTAAGATCCAGAACACAAGGAGGCAGATACTATTGAAGCCCCTAACCAGAAATGACCTCACAATGCATAACAGAGGTATAAGTGTCAGACAGCTCAAGAACAAGAAGCGAATTCCAGCCACGATGCCTTGTTTGGTTCAAGAAAATGAAGGACGAAACATGACAAGAATGAGCTTACAAAGTAAGGGGACGGTAAAAAGTAAACAGTGAGTCTCCAGAGAATTAAAGTACAAAAATCGAGGAATGGTGTCTGTCAAGAGACAACAAGAAGATTGAGGTTAAGAAGCATTTCGCTCACCACGATGACGAAATTAACAAATACTCAGAATATTGGGTCAAAAGAACTAGAAGGTAGCCGAGCACGATCGAATAGGGCAATACAGAACAGAAAGAATAGTAAGAATCTCTGCACACGCATGATATAATGTTTGTCAGTGAAACGGACAGAAACCCCGAAGAAGAAAGGCGGGTGCTCGTGCAAACAAACAAGAGCAGATGCCCATCGAGCAAAATTTGACAGAAATGAAGATCAAAATTGAGCATACCGCAAAAGGAAAGGAAATAGAGAAATCAGAAGAATGACATTTCAGGACAAAAAAAAAGAGGAGAAAGAAATCATAACATTACATGCATCATATAGATAGGGGCATGTCAATTTTGCTTGTTCCTAAACAGGTATTTGAAGAATTATCGAAGAATTTACCAAAGTCCATAAAACAACAGCCATGTCGGCGTCAGATCCAGATATTAAATCCTTCGGGTCATCGGTAAGTCCTTCGGGCACGATGTTAAGTCCTTCGGGCCATCAGTAAGTCTTTCGAGCATGGTGTTAAATCCTTCGGGTCATCAGTAAGTCCTTCGGGCATGATGTGGCAGCATATCAGCGTGAGTCCCTATAAAACAACAGCCATGTCGGCGTCAGATCCAAATATTAAATCCTTCGGTCATCGGTAAGTCCTTCGGGCACGATGTTAAATCCTTCGGGCCATCGCAGTCTTTCGAGCATGGTGTTAAATCCTTCAGTCATCGATAAGTCCTTCGGGCATGATGTGGCAGCATATCGGCGTGAGTCCCCATAAAACAACAGCCATGTCGGCGCCGATCCAGATATTAAATCCTTCGGGTCATCGGTAAGTTCTTCGGGCACGATGTTAAGTCCTTCGGGTCATCGCAAGTCTTTCGAGCGTGGTGTTAAATCCTTCGGGTCATCGAAGTCCTTCGGGCATGATGTGGCAGCATATCCACGTGAGTCCCCATAAAACAACAAACCATGTCGGCGTCGATCCATATATTAAATCCTTCGGTCATCGGTAAGTCCTTCGGGCATGATGTTAAGTCCTTCGGGCCATCGGTAAGTCTTTCGAGCATGGTGTTAAATCCTTCGGGTCATCGGTAAGTCCTTCGGGCATGATGTGGCAGCCGATATCGCGATGAGTCCCCATAAAAAACAGCCATGTCGGCGTCGATCCAGATATTAAATCCTTCGGGTCATCGGTAAGTCCTTCGGGCACGATGTTAAGTCCTTCGGGCCATCGCAAGTCTTTCGAGCGTGGTGTTAAATCCTTCGGTCATCGGTAAGTCCTTCGGGCATGATGTGGCAGCATATCCGCGTGAGTCCCCATAAAACAACACCATGTGTCGGCGCCGATCCGATATTAAATCCTTCGGGTCATCGGTAAGTCCTTCGGTCACGATGTTTAGTCCTTCGAGCCATCGCAAGTCTTTCGAGAGCATGGTGTTAAATCCTTCGGGTCATCAGTAAGTCCTTCGGGCATGATGTGGCAGCATATTAGCGTGAGTCCCCATAAAACAACAGCCATGTCGACGTCAGATCCAGATATCAAATCCTTCGGGTCATCGGTAAGTCCTTCAGGCACGATGTTAAATCCTTCGGGTCATCAGTAAGTCTTTCGAGCGTGATGTTAAATCCTTCGGGTCATCAGTAAGTCCTTCGGGCATGATGTGGCAGTTTTAGTAACGTAGTCCAAAAATGGCAACAGCCTCGTAAAAAAAAAAGAAAAAGGGAACCTGCATTTTCAAGCCCCAATGGAAGGTTCCATAGAGAGAGAACCCTAAATCTAAAATCTCAAAAAGAACTCCCAGTCAGAAAAATCCATCAGCGGCACAAAAGGTTTTATATAGGAGAAACCAGCGTTGAAGACGAAGAGTTCTATGTAGGAAGGACTCCAAGCTTTACAGTCTCGAAATGAAGGGTTCTATATAGGAAGAGCCTGTAGCTCCAAGATCTGAAGGTGACGAAGCTCTATATAGGAAGAACTTACGAGCCTGAAGATTCAGCCAAGGAAGATCGGAGATGTCCAAAAGAACTCGTTTTTCCAAAGCTACAAACAGGGAAGTCTGATAAAAATGAGTGCTTATGAATCTTTGCTTTGTTTCCCATTCCATGAGAACAAGCAAAGAGGGGCAACTGTAATCACTCATTTTTTACCTGTAAATACATATTAGTGTTGCATGTATGTTTATTATATTATATGTTTATTGTTTGCATGAGTGTTACTAATATATATAAAGTGTGTGCATGTATATTATAATCTATGTATGTATACTTATTAGATGAATGTGTGTCGCGTATAAATTTAGAGTATGAGCGTATATGATTAATATATATAGAAGTCATGATAATTATGGGCAGGATTATAAGTACGTATGCCAATATGTTATACTTGTATAAGTATAGGTTTGTATCATGTATATGTATTGCTGTTATAATTATATTATTAATATTATTGGGCTGGTAAAATGAAAAAAATTAAATATATTCAACCCAAATAAAAATGAAGTCCAAGTCCAATTACAAATCCAATTACAAGGCCCGATTGGCCCAAATCTGAATCTTATCTAATTACAATGTATAGGTAACTGTGGGCCGTTGGATCAAGATCTGATCTAACGGCCACGATGCAACCAGGAAGTCAAAAATATCTGCCAGGCGCGTGTTCCACACGTATGGACCGTTCGAGTGCCACACGCGCCTGTGGTCCATGCGCGGACGCTTTAATATCCCACTCGCGCGTAAGATCCACGCGTTCTGACTCCTCGACTGCGGAGCTCCACGTGTCAAGATCTGGAGCCGTCTCATCAAATCGAGGCTTCATCCAGGCCGATCGTTCTTCAAGCCATCTCGACCGTTAGATCAGATCTGATCTAACGGCCGAGAACGTGTCTGGCCGCTGGCAGAATGTCCATACCGCCACCGCGCCGATATTCAGTCCCCATGTTCAGAATATGCCCAAGACAACAAGCAAAAGTGTCAGTTCAGATCTGAAAAAGAAGATGCAACTTGCAACAAATAGAGAATAATATATATGAAACGGGGCTTTTGTAACAAAAAAGGGGGGATAATAACAGAGATAGGGAAAAAAAAAGAACGAGAGTAGTAGCAAAAAAAAAGAGAGAACAAAGATCTTGTAAAACACCAAAAATTGTAACCAGCCAAGTAAATCGAAAGACAGTCCAGTGGTAAATACTTGTCTCTTTTTCTTACTTATTTTCTTTACATGCATATACAAAAAAAACAGAAACAAAAAAGGGAGAGTAGTCTTACCGACGTCTTTTGGGGGTCTTCCTTTCCTCAGTGATAAGCCTTTCGGCTTCTCCAAGCCTGATATGGTGAACTAAAGGGAGGGGAAGACCCTTTGTAGTTTTGTTTTGGTCTAAAAAAAATATTTTTTGGTTCGTATTTCCTAGATCTAGGGCGAATAAAGGTATATCCTCTGAATCTAACCACGGATTCATGTTGAGGACGAAAAGAAGGTTATTTTGGGGTATTTTGGGAGCCTGCCGGCGCCGGTTAGCGGCGGCTGGCGAAGGAGAACACGGCGGCCGGCCGCCGGATTCTGGGTTTCAGAAGAACAAATGAGAGAAAATGAAGAACACCGTTCTTGCAAAACCAAAAAAATGAGACGAATGACCAAAATCTGATTTCGGCCTAAAAAGGGGGTTTTTATAGTTATTATTATTTTGCTAAATGGGTAAATTACGCACTTAACCATCCCGCGTTTTCAATATTTTCATTTTTGTCTTGCCGCATGGTATAATTACAATCCCAGTCCCCCTGATATTTCAAAATCTTGTAATCCAGTCCCTAAATTACACCGAGTCAGTTTCTAAATGGTAAAATTACGCCCTTAACCATCCCGCGTTTTTGAATTTTTCACTTTGGGTCTGCCCCTTGGTCTAATTACAATTATGGTCCTTTTAGGTTTTGTTTGTTTCGCAATTTCGTCCCTAAATTATTATTATTATTGCTTTTAATTTCTCGCCACTGACTTTTGTTTTTCTTTCATTTCACTCATGTATTCTTTGTAAATACTCATGTTCGTATTATAATCGTATATGTTGATGTATTCTATTATTTTATTTTATGTCCTCGTATATGACTCGTATTTTATGTTTACATATATATGTGTATTAAGATTATAATGGTCATGCGTCGTCTTTTATCCTAAGTTATTCATATTAAGCATGTTATGTTTTTAGTTGATTCGCACATGGCGTATTTTGTATTTTTTTATATGTGTGTGTTTTCTTGTTTTTAGGGTTACATGTTAGTGTATTTACCCTTTTTTGTACGATATGTGGACCCGTATATGTTGAAATATTTTTTATTACCAGTATGCATGTCTTTTTGAAATATTTGTTCGTCTATACGTACTTATTCCTGCCTTGTTATTTTGACATATTATAGTTGTTTTTATCTATTATGTAGAATAATATGTATATATACATGTTTTAGTCTAGAATATCATTTATGTTAAATTAGTATTCTGGTATGTCAATATTTATTATATTTAAATATTTTGCCATGTTTTACATTTTTGCCACTAAGATTGCATATCGAGATATAACTTGTTAATGCGATGTCCTTTTATCCGAACGTAAACGGGGCCAGTATCAAGCGTAGTGATAGTGGTTGGGCATTTATTCTCGGATAACGGGACCCTTAAAATTTATTCGCAATTACGACCGAATTTTAAAATAATCATCACTCTAATCCGGAAAATCCAATATTAATAAAGCGGTAATTATTAAAGTACCAATTTTGGGCGGTGTGGGGGTGCTAATCCTTCCCCATCCGTAATCGACTCCCGAACCTTGTCTTTTTGAATCTCTGGTTTTATGGTGTCCGGCCTACCTAAGTGGCCGGTGGCGACTCCATTTTTTATGAGGTTTTTTAAAAACCCCATGGAATAAATATTTTATATCAAAAAATCACAAACACCTTTCACAAACATCCTTCAAAAACCACATATCGTTTTTATTTAGCGATGAGAGAAAAGAAAAGACATCGCTACAACCCCCAAACTCGAACTATTGCTTGTCCTCAAGCAATGCAAACTCATAATTACCTGCCAAGACTTCAATTTTCACAAACTTAGCTTTGAACTTGATTTCAATTCTCTGAACCGGGGCACAAAGTATGATTGGCTTTTTATTTTTCAGAAAACTTAGGAGTTACTCGGAATCAAACTATAATGCTTGTGAGTGTGTGCGGAGTTGTGTGCAAGTTGATTTTTCGGATCCTATGCAAACAATAGGTTTTCAAATTACTTTATTGGGTTCTTTTTAACATGTTTTAACTAGAGCCAGTTTTGGGCACCTCTAGTGTTTTGTTTTTAGTTTTCTTAAGTTAATTTAATCGACTAGAGCCGGTTTCGGGCACCTCTAGTTAAATTTTTTTAACACATCCCAGAGCCAGTTTCGGGCACCTCTAGTGATCAATTTTTTTAGCACATGCTAGAGCCAATCTCCGGCACCTCTAACATTCATCCAATTTTTATTCTAATCCCCCAATTTGTTAATTATCAACCTAAGTTCACTAGAATTCCTTAAATCAATCAAACCACAACAGTGTTTTATCAAATTTAACATCATAGTAAAATTCTAAGTTTTTCCATGGTTATCCTAGAATAAAAATTCTATCAATTAAGTGCATTGGCAAAGTCATCATCGAATATTCATCAAATCTAAGCAATTCTTGTTCCAATTAAAGGCATGGCAAGCAATTTATGTATCCTAAATGTAATACTTAAGATGAATATAACTAAACATGGTAACTACTAATAACAATCCCCCCCAAACTCGAGTGAGGCATTGTCCTCAATGCATGCATAAAAATAACGAAAAATAAAAATGCATACGAGGACTTACTCCGAGAGTTCGTCATCGTAGATGATTAGTTTCCTTCTTGTTGGTGTCTTGATTCTCTTGCTTGAACGCGATGGTTGTTTTCTTGTTGCCGGTGGTGGAATTGTTCCTCGTACGGGGTTGTCCTCATCGTCCTCTTCATCAATGTCAATGGCTTTTCGCATGGAGGATTCAATTGGTGCGGTCTTTATTGGTTCAATGGAGGACTCGTCCGAATCTGAAAAATCAGAAAATGATTCCGTAGGAGTTGATTTGGGCATAGGTGCTTTACCTTTGGCTTTTGCAGTGGTTGCCGGGATGTCTTTAGCTTTGGTTGCCGTGGCATCTTCAGGGTTGGTTGCCATGGCGTCAGCTTGTGCGTGCACGATGTAGGTTGCCGTGGCGACTGCTTCATTGGTTATCGGGGCAAGGATCTCGACGGGAAAGATTGGGAACGGCACACGATTGTCCGGGTACTTTTCTAGGATGACTTGGGTGATGGCATTGTTGTGCTCCTTCATGTACCGCATGAACATTAGTTGCCGATCTTCAATTTGCCTTAGGCGGCTTGCCAATGGGTGCAAAAGTGCTTCAAAGTGTCCCGGGGTTAGTGGCCGAGTTGCCCTGGTGTTAGGTGCTTGGGCATTAGGGATTGCCGTGGCGGCAGGAGTTGTCGTGGCAATTGGAGGCCTTGAAGAATCTCCCGGTGCCTCTCCCATTAGCTTTCGAATTAGTGCTTGATTCCAACCGGACTTGGGTAGGGCCTTTTCATCGGTGGACTCACTCGGGACATGCATCTCCTTGCAAAGATTAGAAATTAAGCAAGGGAAGAAAAGAGAACCCTTATCTTTTGAGCTGCATACAAAAATCTCATCACAAATAATTTTCCAATGTTAATGATGCGATTATGCAAAATAGAATGTATGAGCAAAAGACGTGGTATATCAACGGTAGTATTGTGTGTGGTGGGCATTAAAGAAGTTTTAACAAACTTATTCCATAGTTTTCCCTCAGGTTTAAGCTGGAGACGATTTATCGTGCCCTTGTATTTACCGTCGTTCCAATGAGTTCCCGGTTGAGTGAGTTCTTGAAGCACCTTATCGAGTTGCTTGGGATTGATTTGGTCAACGAAGGCTTGATGCCCGTCCTTCTCAATGTAAAGTCCGTAAAAGGTGTTGATGCTTTCGGGACTTATAAGTATGGCCCTGTCAAGAACAAAAACATAAGGATTATCCGGGTTAGGTGAGTGAGCATATAATTCTCTTACCCATGAGATGTTACCCTGTTCCGGTTGATGGCAAAAGATTTGCCACTGTTGATGTGCAATCCTCTCGAAGATGAATGGTTCAAGGCCGAAATCTTGATGAGAGTTGGAGTATTCAAAGCCTTGTTCTTCATGAATTTTCCGGCTTTCAAACTTGGATCGAAATCTTTCTTGAACCACCGGTGTAGCAAACTTCTTGTATCTTGGTTCTTTGGAGGAACTTGGATGAACTAAAAGTTTAATCTTGGATGCCATGGATGATCTTGGTTGTGAGTAAAAACAAAGAAAAGAAAAGAAACTACAAAGTTGCAAGATAGAAAGTAGGAATAGGTTAAGGGTGATGGGTTTTATAAAAAAGATAGGTGGGTGGGATTAGGGGAAAACGAAAAAGGGTTTAGGGTTTTGTAGAAGTTGTCGACAAGGGGGTTTTGGTTAGGATGAATTGGAGGCTTTATATAAGCCTTAGATTCAGCCCATTAGTTTCCTTGTTGAAGATGTTTTCCTACTTGGTTTAGAATTCCTTCTTTATCTTGAACTTCTTTTCCTACAATTCAAAGACAAATCAAATAAGGATTAAAATTAAAGATAAACTAACAAAGAAAATAAATAAAGATGTGTAATAGGATTCTTAAACTTGAATAAATAAAAAAATCTATCCTAAAACTACTAATAATCGAAAAAATAAAAAAAATCAAAAAATAAAATAAAATAATTAATTAATCGGAAAATAAAAATAAAAATAAAAAAATAAAAAAAATATATCAAAAGGGAGAGGATGCTCATGCATCTCCTAAGTTGACCACTTCCTTGTTACGTTCCACATGGGCACCATTGTAGTGCTTCAATCTTTGTCCATTAACTTTGAATTCATGGTTGTCAGATATGGACTTGATTATCACGGCGCCATGGGAGAATGGTTTTACGACTTCAAATGGTCCCGACCATCTTGATTTCAGCTTTCCCGGAAAAAGTTTTAGCCGAGAATTGAATAGGAGAACTAATTGCCCTGGCGTGAATTGCCGTGGCAATAGTTTCTTGTCATGCCATCGCTTTGTTTTCTCCTTGTAGATTCGTGCATTGTTATAGGCGAGTGCACGGAATTCTTCTATCTCGTTGAGATCCACGAAACGCTTTTGTCCGGCACTTTCCCAATCCATATTCACGGTCTTGATTGCCCAATATGCCTTGTGCTCGATTTCCACTGGTAGATGACATGTTTTGCCATAGACAAGTCGGAAGGGGGACATACCTAAGGGTGTTTTGAATGCAATGCGATATGCCCAAAGTGCGTCATCTAGTCTTAATGACCAATCCTTTCTTGAGGGATTTACAACTTTCTCGAGTATTCCCTTCAACTCCCGGTTGGAAATTTCTGCTTGCCCGTTGGTTTGTGGGTGATATGCCATGGCGATCTTGTGTGATATGCCGAAGCGTTGCAACATCTTGGCAATTAGTCTGTTGTCAAAATGTTTGCCTTTGTCGCTGATAATTGCTCTCGGTATCCCAAACCGTGTAAATATGTTTTTCTGCAAGAATCTTTGCACGGTCTTGGAATCGTTGTTGGGAACTGCAGCTGCCTCAACCCATTTAGACACATAGTCGACGGCAAGTAAGATGTAGAGGTTGCCGAATGAAGATGGGAAAGGTCCCATAAAATCGATCCCCCATACATCGAACAATTCCACCTCGATGATGTTCTGGAGTGGCATCTCATGTCGTCTAGAGATATTGCCCGTCCTCTGGCAACGATCACATTGCTTGTAAAAGTCTTGGGCGTTGGCCAATACAAACCGGATTGCAGAACTTTGGCCGCGGTACAAGTTCCTCCAAAATGTCCTCCATAAGGTGAAGAATGGCATTGCCGGAGTACATTCTGTTGCTCTTCTTCAGGGACACATCGGCGTATAACCTGATCTGCACATTGTTTAAACAAAAGAGGCTCGTCCCAAAAGTAATGCTTAGCATCATGGTGGAACCGCTTCTTCCCTTGGTGAGTAATGCCATAAGGAAAAATACCACAAACAAGGAAGTTAACTAAATCCGCGTACCAGGGTATTGCCGAGGCATGTGCTGCCGTGGTGACTGCTCCCAAGATTGCCGAGGCGTGCGCGTCAAAGACTGCTGCGGCGTCGAGAGTTGCCGAGGCGTGTGCATCCATGGTTGCCGAGGCGTCTAGGGTTGCCGAGGCAGCTAAAATTTGTTCATGAATGCATCGTATATCTCTAGATCCGCGTCCTCCTTCCTATTGTGTTCCAAACGTGATAAGTGATCGGCCACTTGATTTTCTGTTCCTTTTCTATCTTTAATTTTAATATCAAATTCTTGTAAAAGTAATATCCAACGAATCAAACAAGGTTTAGCATCCTTTTTAGCAAATAAGTATTTGATTGCCGAATGGTCTGTATGAACAATTACCTTTGTACCAATTAAATAGGATCAGAACTTGTCAAATGCGAAAAACTACAAATAGTAACTCTTTCTCCGTTGTTGTGTAATTCACTTGAGCACCATTAAGAGTTTTACTAGCGTAGTATATCACATGGAAGGTCTTACCTGTGCGTTGGCCTAGGACTGCTCTACCGCAAATCACTTGCATCACACATGAGCTCAAAAGGTAGCGTCAAACTGGTGGAACGACAATGGGTGCCGAGGCAAGCTTTTTCTTTAGGATTTCGAATGCTTGAGTGCAAGAATCATCAAAATTGAAGACTTTATCCTGTTCAAGCAGATTACACAAGGGTTTAGTGATTTTAGAAAAATTATGAATGAACCTCCTGTAAAAACCTGCATGTCCGAGAAAACTTCGAATTCCTTTAACCGAATTTGGTGGGGGTAATCTCTCGATCACGTCCACCTTGGCTTTGTCTACTTCAATTCCCTTGGATGAAATCTTGTGGCCGAGCACTATTCCTTCATCTACCATAAAGTGGTATTTCTCCCAATTGAAGACTAAATCCGTTTCTTCGCATCTTGCCAACACCCTCTCTAAATTGCCGAGACAGTCGTCGAAGTCATTACCAAAAACCGAAAAATCATCCATGAAGATCTCAAGAAAGTCTTCGACCATGTCTGAAAAGAGTGCCATCATGCATCTTTGGAAGGTTGCCGGGGCGTTACACAATCCGAACGGCATCCTTTGGAAGGCATAAGTACCGTATGGGCATGTGAAGGTTGTCTTTTCTTGATCTTCTGGTGCTATGGCAATCTGATTGTAACCTGAATAACCATCAAGAAAACAATAAAAGGGTTTACCTGCAAGACGGTCAAGCATTTGATCAATAAAGGGTAATGGGAAGTGATCTTTCCTAGTGGCTTTGTTTAGCTTTCGATAGTCCATACAAACCCTCCAACCGGTCACAGTCCTGGTTGGGATAAGTTCATTATTTTCATTGCCTACCACTGTTATACCTCCCTTTTTTGGTACACATTGTACCGGACTTACTCACGTCCTATCGGAGATAGGGTATATAATGCCGGCGTCAAGCCACTTGATGATTTCTTTCATTACAACCCATTTCATGGCATGATTCAGTCTCCTCTAGGCCTCAATTGAAGGTTTGTGATCATCTTCCAACAAGATCTTGTGCATGCACACCGCCGGGCTAATTCCCTTCAAGTCGGCAATTGTCCACCCTATTGCCTTTTTGTGTAGCTTCAACATCTTGATCAGCTTCTTTTCATGCTCAGGCTGTAACTTAGAAGAAATAATTACAGGCAATGTATTATCGGTTCCTAAGTATGCATATTTTAGTTGCTCTGGCAATTCTTTCAACTCAAGAATCGGTGGTTGTTCAATAGAGGGTTTTAGAGCTTACCTTCCTTACCCGAGTAATCCAAAGGTTCAAAGTATGTACCGGGTCGATTTACTAGCCAATTTGCCTCTTCTTGTTGTTCCTCATCGACCGGTTCTTCATAATCCTCAGTTCCTCTTGATCGGCAATGTAGTTGCCGAGGCAACTAAATTCCTCATCGGTTAAAACTCGTCGTGGCATGAAGAAGTTGGCATTCTTCGGATCATCGGCATGCCTTAGTGTTTGGAACACATTTAGTTTAACTTGCTGGTCATTCACCCTCATTGTGAGCTCTCCCTTTTCAACATCGATCAAGGTTCTCCCTGTTGCTAGGAATGGTCTCCCGAGAATGATAGGTGCATGCTCATCTACTTCACAATCCAAAATAATAAATTCAGCGGGAAAATAAATTTATCAACTTTTACCAAGATGTCCTCGATTTTTCCCTCCGATGCACATAGGATCTGTCGACTAGCTGCAGCATAACTATTGTAGGTCTTGCCTTCCCGATTCCTAGTTTCTGGAAAACCGATTTAGGCATCAAGTTTATGCTAGCCCCAAGGTCGCATAATGCTTTTCCGATATAGTGATTTCCAATGGAACAGGGTATTGTGAAACTTCCGGGATCCTTCAACTTGGGTGGCATACGATTGTGCAACATTGCCATGCATCCCTCTGTCGCGACAACTGTTTCGAACTCTCCTAGCCTTGTTCTCTTGGACACAATGTCTTTAAGAAACTTGGCATAGTTTGGCATTTGTTCAATTGCTTCCACTAGTGGCAAGTTGATGTGGACTTGCTTTAGGATATCAAGAAACTTCTTGAATTGGTATTCTTGCTTTTGTCGCTTCAACCTTTGTGGGAATGGTGGTGGAAGTCGGATATCTTCGATCCTTTCATTGGTTTGAAACCGGATTGACGGCATTGCCGGGACATCTGGAGTTGTCGAGGCATTATCAACTGGGGTTGCTGAGGCATGCTTATCGCAAGTTGCCGAGGTGTCTTTATCGTCGGTTGCCGAGGCATGCTTATTGCCGGTTGCCGCGGCAATTCCTGGTTCAGCATCTGAGGCTTTGCCGCTAGGTTCGACCTGATCTTTTGTGGAGTTTTGTTTGACGAGCGGGTTTAAACCTCTCTAATTTGTTGGCCACTTCTAGTGGTGATCGCCTTACATTGCTCATGGCCAGTTCCTCTTGCGACTTCAGTATCGCTAGGTAAACCTCCTTCTGGTCTAGTATTCAGATTTTGAGCAAACTGTCCGACTTGATTTTCCAATGATTTGATTGTCGCCTCTTGGTTTTGCAATCTCATATCGGTCCTGTTAATAAAAGCATCAGTTCTTTTTATGAAATTACTATTCTCAGCCATATAAGATTCAGTTTTCATCATAAAAGTATTTAGAGAATTTTCCAAAGAACTAGATGTTGTCGGTTGTTGCTGCGGCATCTGTTGCCGTGGCATATTCTGTTGGAATCCCGATGCTTGTGCATTCTGATTGTTCTGGTTTAGAGCATTGTTGGGATTACTCCATGAAAAATTTGGGTGCTTCTTCCAAGCTGGATTGTATGTATTGGACATCACATTATTGCTCCGATTGTAATTCCCCACATAGAAGCTGGATTCCGGATTCTGCATACATTCAGAAGAATTATGGTTATCACCACATAACTCACAAAAAGAATCCATTATCTTGACTTCATGTGTGTTGTTTGGTTTTTGCATGTTCTAGACCATCTTGGTTAAAGCGGCCAATTGTGCCGAAATTGAATCTGATGATCCTAGTTCATGTATTGTGGCTTGGTGTCTAACTCCTCCTCTTCTAGTAGATGGGAATTGATAGTCATTCTTGGCCAGCCTGTTTAAAATTTGCATCGCTTCCTCCGGCGACTTATCTAGGAGTATGCCGTTTGCCGAGGCATCTAGCATCATCCTTGTTGGTGTATTCACGAAATTTGTAAAATATTGTTACTTGAGTCCACACCGGGAATCCGTGTAGGGGGCATTTGTATAGAAGTTCTCTATATCGCTCCCAAGCCTCGTACATGGATTCATCATCTGCCTGCCGAAAAGAAGTAATATCGTTACGAAGCTTATCAGTCAAATTTGTAGGATTAAATCAGGCAAGGAAATCACGACAAAGATCAGTCCAAGATGTTATGGATCCGACAAGAATGCTATTCAACCATGCTTTCGCCCTATCCCTCAGTGAATAGGGGAATAATCTTAATCGTAAGACATCGGGGGTGACTCCGTGTATTTTGAACGAGTTGCAAATCTCGAGGAAAGATTTCAGATGTTGTCGTGCATATTCAGTTGCTGAGCCGCCAAATTGACCTATTGTGTTGATCATATTAAACATTACCGGTTTCAACTCAAAGTGGTCAGCTTCAATTTCAGGTGCGACAACTCCTGGGTTAAGTCCATCAAGATCTTCTTCAAGATAGTCTCGAATAGTTCTGTTTCGTGCAAGAATCACTCCTCCTCCTGCTCGAACATCTTGATTCATATTGCCGTCTTGATTTTCCATTGCTTCTCTTATCCTTCGTCTAAGTCTTTGTAAGGTTCGTTCGATTTACGGATCAAAGGGATATTCTCGTGAAGTCGGTCTCATACAGGTCATATACCAATGCAAAACCAAAGTTTGTTAGCCCTTTGAATTTTAAACAAGAAAAATAAAAAGAAAGTAAAAACAAAGTCGCTATTGCCAATCCCCGGCAACGGCGCCAAAAACTTGTTGCGCGTAATAAGTGCTACGCAAATGTGCAAGTATACACGCTAAGTTATAGTATAAAAGATATCGTCTCCCACGAGGATTGGTGCTACTTCAAGAATCTAGTCTCTTGCACTGTAAAAAGTAAAAACACAAGTAAAGGATTATAGAAGTTTAACTAATGACTAATCTAGAAAGCAATAAAGTAAAAGAAAAGATGAATTCAAATGAGAGAGAGATAGGCCAGGTTATCGTGAGTTGAGGTGTGATAGCCGATTGGATCGTCTTGGTAAAAGAGTGCACGGGCAACTCAGTTGCCGTGGCAACTTGTGTGGGGTTGCCTTGGCAACTAATCGATGGTTGCCTGGGCAACTAGTTGGGCGTCTGGGCAGCAACCTTCAAGGTTCGGCAGAGCGTTCTTCAATGGTTTCTTCTTATCCTTAAGTCGAAACTCTAGCTACTTGTACATGCCTTGATAATACATCCATGCGTGAATCAAGGGTGAACAACAACCGATCTTGCGCTCCTCTTAGCCGTTGAAATCCTTAACTTATTCCTAAGCTGGATTAATCTTCACCATCAATAGATTGAATAAAGATCATATTCATTCGTTTCTTGAATCTAACTCTCCCGATATTAGATAAATAGATGAAATCACGAGATCCTCTCCCAATTCACTCACGAACAAGAATAAGAACCAAGAATGAATAAACCTTGAAATAGAAAAGTGCAAACTCTTATTACCTAAATAAAAACCAATAGTTTCTCACAACCACAAAACACAATAACCATAGCCAAATAGATTTAGTTCATGGCTAGGTTCCAAAGAAACACAAGATAAACAATCCCTAGCATGAACCCAATCGAACAAGAAAGAAAAGGATGAAGGAGGAGGCTTGTCGAAATCCTCCTTGCCCTTGATGCTTGTCGAAAATTCTCTCCTCTTGCCCTACTTGGACTTGTCGAAATTTCCCTATTGCTCTCTCCCTTGATTGTCGAAATCTCCTTCCTATTTATAGGGCTAGGCCAAAGTCCTTCTTTGAGGAGGAGTTTAAGTTGGAATTAAATTATCTTTAAAGAATATAATTCTTTATTATAATTGTATTCCTACTAGAACTTCTCCTATCTTCTTGGAATTTAATTCTTCTTTAATCTCTGCATGGAAATCAAATTCCTTTGGGTTTGGGCTTTGCTCCACGTCATATTGGGCTTGTCTAGTCATCAATTTCGACTACCATATCACCTTTGCTCTTGTCGACAATTGCCATGGCAACTGGCTCGGCGTCTCCTTCATGCATTGCCCTGGCAACTAGCTCGGCGTCTCCTTCATGCATTGCCCTGGCAACTAGCTCGGCATTGCTTTGGCAAGTGATCCTGCACATACACACACAAAGCACACCAAAGCAGCATCTTTTCCACAAAAACTACCAAGTTATGTAATCAAGCTCAACGATTGAAGGAAACATGGATTAATGCATGAATAGCTAATTATGCAACTAATATGAGCCTAAGTCTAACAATAATATGAGTAAAAAGGGTAAGAAAAATAGTACTTTTGAACACTTATCAATCTTCACCATCAATAGATTGAATAAAGACCATACCCATTCGTTTCTTGAATCTAACTCTCCCGATATTAGATAAATAGATGAAGTTACGAGATCCTCTCCCAATTCACTCGCAAACAAGAATAAGAACCAAGAATGAGTAAACCTTGAATTGAAAGTGAAAACTCTTATTACCTAAACAAAATCCAATTGTTTCTCACAACCACAAGACACAATAACCTTAACCAAATATAATTAGTTCATGGCTAGGTTCCAAAGAAACACAATACAAAGAATTCCTAGCATAAACCTAATTGAACAAAGAAGAAAAAGATGAAGAATGGTTGAAGCCTCTTTGTCGAAATCCCCCCTTTGATCTTGTCGCAATTTCTCTCCTCTCTCTCCCTCCTTGGAGTTGACGGCTTGATCTTTAATTTATAGGGCTAGGTCAAAGTCTTTTTTGAGGAGGAAGTTAAGTTGGAATTAAATATCTTTAAAGAATATAATTCTTTATTATATTTGAATTCCTTCTAGAACTTCTCCTATCTTTTTGGGATTTAATTTCTCTTTAACCTCTTCATGGAAATCAAACTCCTTTGGGATTTAGCTTTGCTCTATGTCATCTTGGGCTTATCTAGTTATCAAATTCGACTACCATATCATCTTATTCATTATCGAAAATTGCCTTGGCAACTAGCTTGGCATCTCCTTCATGCATTGCCCTGGCAACTAGCTCGACATCTCCTTCATGCATTGCCCTGGCAACTAGCTCGGCGTCTCCTTCATGCATTGCCCTGGCAACTAGCTCGGCATTGCTTTGGCAAGTGATCCTGCACATACACACACAAAGCACACCAAAGCAGCATCTTTTCCACAAAAACTACCAAGTTATGTAATCAAGATCAACGATTGAAGGAAACATGGATTAATGCATGAATAGCTAATTATGCAACTAATATGAGCCTAAGTCTAACAATAATATGAGTAAAAAGGGTAAGAAAAATAGTACTTTTGAACACTTATCAATCTTCACCATCAATAGATTGAATAAAGACCATACTCATTCGTTTCTTGAATCTAACTCTCCCGATATTAGATAAATAGATGAAGTTACGAGATCCTCTCCCAATTCACTCGCAAACAAGAATAAGAACCAAGAATGAGTAAACCTTGAATTGAAAGTGAAAACTCTTATTACCTAAACAAAATCCAATTGTTTCTCACAACCACAAGACACAATAACCTTAGCCAAATAGAATTAGTTCATGGCTAGGTTCCAAAGAAACACAATACAAAGAATTCCTAGCATAAACCTAATTGAACAAAGAAGAAAAAGATGAAGAATGGTTGAAGCCTCTTTGTCGAAATCCCCCCTTTGATCTTGTCGCAATTTCTCTCCTCTCTCTCCCTCCTTGGAGTTGACGGCTTGATCTTTAATTTATAGGGCTAGGTCAAAGTCTTTTTTGAGGAGGAAGTTAAGTTGGAATTAAATATCTTTAAAGAATATAATTCTTTATTATATTTGAATTCCTTCTAGAACTTCTCCTATCTTTTTGGGATTTAATTTCTCTTTAACCTCTTCATGGAAATCAAACTCCTTTGGGATTTAGCTTTGCTCCACGTCATCTTGGGCTTATCTAGTTATCAAATTCGACTACCATATCATCTTATTCATTGTCGAAAATTGCCTTGGCAACTAGCTTGGCATCTCCTTCATGTATTGCCCTGGCAACTAGCTCGACATCTCCTTCATGCATTGCCCTGGGCAACTGGTTCCAGCCTTGCTTTGGCAAGTGATTCTACACACACACACACAAAAACACACCAAAGCAGTATCTTTTTCCGCAAAATATGGAATCAAGCTTGTCCATCAAGGAAACGATGCAAACATGCATGAATGACTAATAATGCAACTAATATGAGCCTAAGTCTAGCAATAATAAGAATAAAAAGAGTAATAAAAATAGTACTTTTGAACACTTAAATGATTGCTTACGCTCTCTTTTATCATCAATGCAGATTGATTGAGTGCAAGTGGCCTAA